>OX030961.1:7086919-7144419 GCA_943735955.1 Piscicola geometra
TTTTAATAAAAGTTGGAAAAAATTTCGGTTTCGGCTTTGGTTTCGGCCGAAAATATAATTACAATTTCGGTTTACATTTCGGTTTCGGCCGAAAATTGATATTCAATTTCGGCTCAATTTCGGTTTCGGCCGAAAATGGGATTTTAATTTCGGCCTAATTTCGGTTTCGGCCGAAATAAAAATATCTGTTTCGGTCGGTCTCTAATCCTCAGTTTAAAACCAACAGTTGTAAACTTGCAACAGATCCTGAAAGCAAAAAAAAACTATCTAAAAATTCACTGAGACCAGCTACATCCAGATACATGGTCGTTTCATGACCAGATTTTTTGGGTTTAAACTTAGTTTTTGTTTTTGAATACAAGTATCACATGCTGTGATTAAACCAAAAAAACCAAACGGATTCTTTTAATAATTAGAATAAAAATATTTTTTTTAGACGAAAAGTCTGATGTTTGTTTCAAGAAAAAACAAAAAACCTTGATTAACGTGATGGTTTTCAGCATTTTTAAAGCATCCGCTTTTCGCATACAAAAAACAATTGTGAAAAATAACATTAAAATGATTTATCAGTTAACATACGTTAAAATTTAGACTTTTTTGCGTCAAAAATGAAATGGCTCCAAAATGTGCTTCTTTGCCAACCCAGCTGTAATAAAAAAATAATCTGGCTTTTATGTTATTCCAAAAATTTTGGGTCTTGAAAATAATTTTTATAGATAAATTCAGTGGCTCAATCCCCCCCCCAGACAAATTCGGAAGATTTCCAATTTTTGAAAATCGATGAGTTTTTTGTTGGGGGGGTAATGAATTTTTCAATATGCCATAGGACAATGATATTTTCTCTGGATGGCCATCGGGCCTTTATCTCATGAAACATTTCGTATATCAACACAGAACATAGAGATCCCACCTAAATAACACTAACATGTCACAAATTCTGAGAAAAAATAGAGCACCACTAGACCTTAACTACACTAATTTTTTTTATTTCACACAAAAATGACTTATAATACTTTTTAATACCATCAAAATTGCATAGGGGAAAACCGTTACATCATGGACCATAAATATGCAGACGGTAAATAGTTGTCAGTGCGAGAAGCATTAATAAACATAAAATTCTTTAATTCGTCGAATGTTTCGGTGAAGTCTATTGTATTGTATAATATACTCGCGTATAATAATGTCTTTTCATAATTAAGATATAATACACTCATATGCACGTAACTCGTACAAGTGCAATAGAGCTAATGGCGCTTTTAAACGTGGACTTTCGGGAGATGTTGCAATTATTAAGTGTGAGACTGCGTGCGTGCAGACATTTCAATGTAAGGGAATATCTCCATATAAGATGGAAACGGTCACTGTCAAGTAGAGAACATCCTTAATGTGTGCTCTTAAGAATGGGCAGAATTTGCTACTTATAGAATCTAAACTTATATAAACGTCTCAGTCTTTAAAAAAAAGTTTTTAAAAATTAAAGAAGTTTTAATGTCAAAATAAATCTTTTTTAACACGAATAGTTTTCGTTGAAATATTTAATTTTAATTTTTTATTGGTCTTGTGAGGTTTTAAGTATGCTTCTAATTTTAAAAGCTAAATAAAAGCGGCTTTAAAAGTTTATAAAATTAAGGCGTCTGAAACATTCAAAATAATTGTCAAAGTTTCATGAATATAGTTTTTATAAATTGAAAAATATTTTCGATAAAAGTTTCTGAGAAAAATTTTCCTTGAAAAGTTTATAAAAGCCAATGGATCTATGCTGTCTCAAACATTTCAAAACTTCGAACCAAGAATGACTTGATTTCAGCCAATTTGCAAATCACAAAACAACATTTTAATATCAATAAAGTTTAATAATAATAACCTTCGAAATTTAAAACGGATAAAAATGGAAATATGTTTTTAAAATAAAATTGAATACATTCTAATAAGATCAAGTTAGAAAGAAATATTTGAAATTTCAAATAGGCATCCCTTGCAATAAAGTAGATAAAAAATATAAAGTCATAAATTAATTGTACAATAAACCACAAATGTGATTAAAGTGGCATAAAAAAGCTTCTAAGTCTCAACGAAAGATGCTTTTCTTCATAAAGCTAAAGATGAACATTCATGACACAAGTTGCATAAGGAGCCTGAAAAGTGGGATTTCATTGAAAAAACTGTAACATTCTTGAAATACTCTAAAGTATTTATATAAATTTAATAATAGGAATCGTAGAAAGACAATGGCAATAAAAACAGTGCTACTGGTTTTAGTTCACGTGGTGTTCATGCAAGCAGGAAGAAACCCTGTGCTCTCTCAACAGACTGGTGACTTGTTTTGTAATATTCACATTCTTGAGATTTTGATGATAAGCTATGAATACGCAGTAAAGCCTGTAAAAAAGTAAAAATAAAGTTTTTAGATAGATCTATATATTTTGTTTTTATTCTTAATGGACCATCATTATTTAATTTCCAGTTACTCCCATCACATCTAGTCATAGCATCACACATCAATTGAGAATTATTTGACTTTTCTTCCATATTGCTTGGGCATCGTATTAATTCAACCTATAATCAAAAAAAGTCATTACGTTTAAAATGCAAAAGTTATTATATTAAATTGCAGGTAGTCTTGAAAACGACATTATTAGCTGCATCATTATTCTAGCTTTTCTAAACTCAACATTTTAAAAGTTTATTTATTTATTTTCTTTTTCACTTTCTTCTCTTTCTAGTTTATTCTTCTTCATTTCATCAACAAACTGTTGGAACAAAGAGTAATGAATCATTTGAACTTTTCAAAAAGCTTAATTACTTTGGAAATGAAATTTAAGAGAAAAACTGAGATACATTAAAACTCAAATGAAATTGGGTGGAAGTTATCAGGGTTTTGAAGCTTTTTCCAAATAAAATTCGGTTATATTCGAACAGCGCATAATAAATGAATGTTTCGGTTTGTTTGTGCCCAAGAACATAACTCCACAAAATACCACGACAGTTCGAGAATGGCAAAGACTGGATGAAAAGACAAATTAATTCAAAAGTTTTTAACAAACCGGTTTAATGGTATGGTGCAGTCCTATTCTAATAAAGATTCAATCTTGAGCCGATAAAAAATGTTTTGGATTTAAAAAGTGCAGAAAAGTAAAAGGTTTTGATTTTCCGAATTTATGACGCTTCACTAAGTTGGAGCTTGAACATTCGATAATAAAATATGCCTATTATAAGCAAATGAAATTTCAAAATGTTTATTATACAATAAAGATATAAACATTGGCACACCGTTACCACAACAACCAGACGGAATGCAACTTTGTGTGGTTTCTTTGGTGCTTTTTGCTTATAATGACTTTGTAGTGCTGCTGTAATATTATTTTCCTAAACCGTGTTTCATGAAATGACAGATATGTAAAGTTTTGTTTGTGTGTTTTTAAAAATAGCAGAACTTTTTCAAAACTATTTTTGTGTGTTTGCTTGTTCGTTTGAATGTATCTATTAGCAATGTGCTTGTTTATTGTGAACACTACTATAATGTTGTGTGTGTGTGTGTGTGTGTGTGTGTGTGTGTGTGTGTGTGTGTGTGTGTGTGTGTGTGTGTGTGTGTGTGTGTGTGTGTGTGTGTGTGTGTGTGTGTGTGTGTGTGTGTGTGTGTGTGTGTGTGTGTGTGTGTGTGTGTGTGTGTGTGTGATTGTGTGTGAGAGTGTGTGTGTGCGTTTGTGTGTGAGTGTCTAAGTGTGAGGTAGGACTAATCGATAAGGATGAGGATGAGGCTGGGGTATCGAGTTGACGTGCCATCTCACGAGACGTGAGGCGAATTCGGCAGAGGTTGACCGTAAAGTGCCTATTATCGAAATGGCATCTCTAATTTGTTCACACATTCACTAATTTTTCAGCCTTTTGACTTAAAATGTTTTTTTCTTTTTTTAAAATATTTTTTATTTCCCTTTTTTGGTTCGTCTCTAAAAATGCAGGTTCATTTAACACAAATTTCCAACTTTTTGCTTGAAATATCGTGACATTAAAGATCTAAAGTTTAAATATTTATTTAATTTTGTTTATATGAAAAAAAGAAATAAAAAAGATGTTCAAAAAATCCCAAAATCGTTCTTAATCTTGCATAACAACTCGTTTATGTCACAATTAGTACGTTATATTTCAATCAATCAATCAATCACTAATGATTTGTATAGCGCCCTTTACTAAGTGAACAAAGGCGCTCAAACATATTTGAAACAGAACTTTAAATATTTTGAAAACACTTTATTATCTAGAAAAAAATTAATTAAAACTTTAAAAACCAGATTTATGATAGTTACTGGTCGTTTTTAAAAATGTCCATCTTTAGATTTTCAAAATTCAAAAACGTATTTATTAAAAAATGCAAATTTTCAGTAATTTTAGCATTTTATGTTATTAAAAGGTTATTTTCATATTAATAGGGAGTTAAATGCTTAATATTGTATGAGGAATTAGGGTTAAGATTTTGAAATTAGGAATATAAATTAAAATTTATTTTTCTAAAAACTGCTAGCCGAAAATTATGTTGAAAAAAGAGAGGTGCCTCTCAGTGATTTTTAAAGTTTAAATTAAACTTACATCATAGAAATTCTCATCAAAATCCTAAGTGAAACATAATTCGTATTAGAAAATTTAATTGTTAAACTCATGTGATCTTGAAAGGCTTTTAAATGTGGTGAAAAATTGAATCATGATCATATCATCAGAACACAATAAAACAATAAAGTACCCTTTCGCTAAAAATTTTTCAATACACAAACTTTAAAATTAAATTATGTTTTCTATTCATGTCATCTCAGTAAACAAACTTTGAAGCCCACCGCAAATAAAAACGTCACCCTCCAGTATTCTTTCCTACTCCTAACATGCCTCTCCACGCTACCGTTACTTCGCCACTCAAGCGATAAGGCACTTTTAATAAATAAAAAACACTAATCAGTTAAAATATCTATTAAGACTTAATAAAATTATTTTTAACCTAGGTTCCTTGGCAAAAAAAAGTATTTTAAATAAAATGATTGAATTCAATGTTTTAAATTAATTCCTGGAAGTTGTATGCAGAGCTGTTGCAGATGAGATTAGTTGGAAACGTATCTCAAAGTGGGAAGTTTTGGTGGAAAGCTATTGCAATGAAATGTAGCCTCCGGAAGAAAAGGTCATTGGTAGTCAGCTCTTATACTCACACGCCTCGTGTCCGCATGCGCATTGCACAAGAGTATACCTTTTGGTAATTTATTAGCTCATTAATTTTCAAGAGAAAATGCTGTTTTTGCTTAAAAACTACTTTTTTATATTCTCAATATTAATTTGCAAAATTTTCGTTTAAATATTTATATATGATAATGTCATAAACAAAATTTTAAATATGTAATTTCATTAGTTTCTATTTAATTCGTTTTACATTTATTTAAAAATTGGGAAAAAATTAATTTAGAAAACTTTTCAACACTATCATCCTAATCATTTTTCATTGTTCCACAAATTCTTTTAACTTTTATAGTTTTTACCTACAGTCACACAGACAACCACACATTTCACCAGTCAAGACACACCCTTTCATCACAGGCCTATAATTCTGCGTGATAACGGCGTGTACGAGGTTAACGACCTCCAATAGACTTTTGCGCTCGTAAACTTGTCCGAAAATACAACTTTTCATCTATCAAAGTCGTCGCTTCAAAAGGATGTATTTGCTTACATCATTCAATTTTGTTTCTCATCATTCGAATCTTTTTATACATGTGTTGTGTTATAAGCCACGCTAGCTTTAGATCTTTTCCAATCGTTGCTTTCGAGTAATTTCAAGTTTCAGCTGAGTTCTTGTCGATTTCTGAAGAATTGCCTTATCCAGCCTGATTGGTTTTATTTAAAATCTTGCAACCTGCGATTACCACTAAGAGTATAAAAACGGTGTTTCTTATTTTCGTGAAATTAAAAGATATGATATTTTAGATTCAAAGTTGGTTTTGCAAGAATTGAAATATGAACGAAATGTTAACAATCAATCGATTTGTTGTTGTTTCTTCAAAAAATGGCGCAACATTTCATGATAGGTGCAAGTAAATTCTAAAAGTGACAATTGTCTTCAAAGTAAAAAAAATGGTTGAAATGGGAAAGGAATGAAGGCTTTGAAGTCAGGCTAAATGATGATTTACTGCTTCATATTAATGATGACGAACTAACCTAATTTTTTTGATAGCTTGACTTTAATTCATTTCAATTAAAGTTTGCAGTGGTTTGTCGATGTGAATCTTTATAAATCGGTTTTAAATTCTTTTAGTTCAGCTAAGCTCAATCTATACTCACAGATCAAGTCTGCGATAGGCTTCATAAAATAAAATTTAATGGCTGCTTGGATGCTCAAGATGCGAAAACGATTTATTTTATCGAATGAAGCAGTAGATATAACTTGCCGTATCAGTGCCTTTCAATATATTGCCACAAGTTAAATTATCTTTTCTGAATTAATCAATATGGTATTTATTCATAGATTCAATATATTCCATATTTAATAACTTGATATCTTTAAAAAGTGAGAATAGAGTTCTTAAAGAGTTGTAATTATTTATAAATTAGTTCCATTTAATAACATTGCAATATGTGCTTCTTATTATTATTTATTAAAATTTGTTTAAAGTTATTATTTCGAATATTTTCAATGAACTTGAACCATTAAGTAAGTTTTCTCTTGTGTATTTTTCACTGGCTTATGAGCCTCCTAGTCTTTCACAAGGTTTTTGAAAAACTAATTACATCTTTAAAAAATTGAAATTTTATCTGCCTTCATGATTTTGGATACGTTCAATTTCAGTTGGAATTTTTCTTTCCGATATTTATAATCTGAACAAAACTAATTTAAATTCCCATAAATTTCATTATTTGTTTCTATTGTGAACCTCTCGTCATTAAGTTTTAACAACGTGATTACGAATTTTTATGAAGAGCTTAAATATTTAGCAAACTTTATAAAAATAATTTAAACTCAATTGGATATACAACTTTTGACGCATTTAGAATTGCCAGATTGATATTCATTTACAAAATAATTAAGTTTGTGTTTTTGGAAATGCATTGCAAATGAATTATGCAAGACTCTTGCAAGACTGAACCATTTACCAACAACGCATACAGGTTGAATACGTGTTTGAGATTTTGGTTACAGCAGAATGTGTTCAAATTATTTAAAAAATATGTAAAGTGTGGAAAAATTTATCGATAATTATAATCATGATAGCTGCAGCCATTAGCATGAATTAACAACCCCATTAATCTAAAAATGAATTAGGTTCGCTAATTCATAGATTAAACAAATACAACTTTTTAAATCGTTCGGCTGAAGCAATACATAGTAAGTTGCCTTGGCAACACGCTTGGCACTCGGTACAATTTAGTGCACTTCTTTACGATCGTTTCCACTGTAATGTCGCATCAATCCCCACTCAAGATGGCCATCTCTCCGACTTGTACGTCTTCAATATCAAACTTTCGACAATCCAGTCTTTCATGGAACTATAACATATGAAACATATGAAACTATAACACGTGTAATGAAACTGTTATATCTGAGTAATCAAATCTTTTTCCAACTTATAGGTCTTTTAGCTGCAAAATAAACATCTTTCAGTGGCTGAGATCTGGATGAAAAAGATGCTTTTGAATAAATCTGCGCGTAAAGCAATCGCCTGAGATTGCACTGTTTAAAAAACCTTTCAAGCGGATAAAAAGGTCTGTAGTGCCAATCTTTGTTGTCCTTGCCAGTTGATCGAAGATTGAATTAGTAAATGAATGTATTTTTCAGGTTTAAACAAATGGATGAATGAACTGATTGATGAAAATTAGGCTAATTTATTAAAGAAAAGAATGTATATCTAAAATAAAAAACGAATATCTTGAATTTTGTTAAGAAATATAAAAAACTTTGAAATAGAAAAGAAAAAGGGCGAAATAAAGGAAATTAACTGAGAAAGCAAAATAAAGTTGAAAGAGGTATAAAACGAGGATAAATAGTGGTGTTGAGATTAATAGGCTGCGTTGGTGTGATTTAAGAAGCTTGTGTGTTTATGCGGAATAGCTTATAACTTTGAAAGTTTGAACAAACAGTTGCAGGGAAGTGCTAATTACAGAAACTAAAATTTTTAAGTCAATCGTGTGGCGTTGCAGCAAACAGTTTTGGACTGGCCAAGAGAACAAAATCCGCAACAAATAAGTCCTTTTAAACAATTTTTCACCTGCAATGCAGTTTGAACGTTTGGAAAGCTAGACTGGATTTACCAACTTCAATCTCCAATGATTCCAATAATGAATCATGTAACATATTTGATGCAATTTTCCAGAGACATTTTCATATCACTAAAACATTCATATTCTCTTCGGATATCCATTAAGCAAGCTAAAAGTTCTCTTTTAAAAGTTTGTTACGACGTCGTTCTAACGCCGTTAAAAAACTGAAAAACCTTCTAAACTTGCAAAAAGATTTAGCGACTAGAAGTAATCATTTTTATTAATCTTTTGACTTTACACACTCAATATGTCTAGCAACAAAATATGGTCACATATTAAAAATTTCTAAGATTCATCATTTTCATCAAGATAAGAGTGTTTTTCGTTATTTATGGCAGTTTTTTCACCCTTTCAGTCCTCTCGCAATGTTTCACACCTCTGACTTAAATTCCCTAATGCTTTTTCTCCCACGAACTCCAATCATTCAGCTGACATTATTATCTGAAGGAAACTTAAACAATAAGTTTTATGAATTATATTAGAAAATACTTCAATTAATAGTTATATTCGGCAAGGCAAATCTGATTTGGAGGCGGAGGATCGTGTATGAGGCATAAATTCATCACTAATCGGATTGCCGTTTTGCATGCATCATAAAACTACGATGGCCAAGAAATGATATAAAAAAATCTAACATTGTAAATTTTCTATCTTTTATCATTATTAATAAACAATATTAAAATTTTGTATTGGTGCTTGAACTCAAAAGCTCACAATACTTTATCTGTGCTTTAAAAACCTTCAAAATAAGTAAAAAAAATAATTGTTAACAAATATTTTGTATCGCATCTTGGGACCTTCATTGATATATTACCGGGGTGAAAGGGTATGAGAGAATTTTCTAATGCTAAACACTTAGCCATATTAAAATGAAAAAACTGTGTTAAAGTATAAAAATGTTTACATAATTTTTTCATCGATAAAATTTACTCTCATTCTTTTCAATAAATTTAAAAGAAGTAGTTGGGTTTTACTTTTATCTCGCCGAGTTTGAATCAGAATGAAGTCAACGTGAGCTTTGAATCGTTTGAAAGAGTGACAGAGCTGAGAAGGAAGCGTGTTGCATGGGTGTGAGAAAGGATGATTCGATGAAAGATGATTTGGGTTGAAATGATGATGGATGATGCTCTTTCTGAAAGACTAAGTGGAAAGTTAAAAATGGACCAAAATTATGGGTTACTAAGCTTAGATCTTTGTGAAATATATCTAACAATTTCTTTTAAATAATTACATAAAAATGTTTAAACTTTTGAAAAAAGAATTTAATGTTTAATAATATTTTTTATAGTTCCAAACAGCGATAACAAATTATGAAAAAGCATCCGAAGTGACGTTGTTTTGAATTTGCAATTTATCAATTCTCATATCTTTGATTGCAGCCTTCATCACAGGGAAAGGACTGAGTGTGAAAGGTGACAAGAACGTCTGATGTGTGGATGTGCATCAAGTCAGATGATGGATTGGTCGGTGATGGTTGGTTGAAAAAAAGAGCTGCTAAAAAATTAAATGATGGGATGGTAATGGGTAGGTAAACAGAGTGGAAAAGTAAATGTAAAAAATCAATAAATATGAATAAGTATAAAAAACTGAAAATAAGTATTGTTTGAATAATTGAAAGCGTGGTCATGAACAGATGCCTGTTTTAGCATGCTAGTTCAGATAAACAACTTTTTATAGAGTTTATTAGATCATTAAGTGGTTCAAACTCTAAAAATATTTTTAGAAATACATTTGTTGAGTGTCGATGCTCACTTTTAGTAATTTTCAGCAGAATCAATCAAACTCTTCCATAAGCTATGAAACCCCATTTGCCAAGGTAACAAATGGTACATGGAGTTTGTTCATTTAATTAATAATATAAGACCTATATGCTTTTAAATTAATAAAACTGGCATGTTTCTATATAGAAAATACCGTTATTTCAATAACTTTTAAGCTAAATTGTCTTTTAGTCTACCCTTTCCAGAGCGCTCTTTATTCTTTAAATGAATTCCTTTATGCTGTAACCTTTTTAATTATTCTGCTCCTATTTATTATTTACTAGAACTACTAAAGAATTTCGGAAAATGTTATAAAATAAGTTTACTGTAAAAATAAACCCAAAGCCCATGAAAAATAGTCTAAATGCGTAAAGATGAAAGAAATAACAAGGTAAGATGAATTTGAGGAAAGAGCGCTATAGAAATTGATTTGATTGATTGATTGAAGATTTGAATTTCATAATACTTTTGAGCAAATAATTTTTTTCTTAAATAGTTCACAGTGTTTATTGATGGCTAAAAACACTTGAAAAATAAATATATAAAAAATGTGCAATAAATGTAGAAAAAAAAGATAGATTTTGGGGTGTCTCAGAGTGAAAGCTGGAAAGTGGAAAACAAAAATGATAATTATTTACAGTTGGTGAAATGTAAAGGTTATTCTTTACGTTCATGACAAAATAGAAGTAGGGTCTGATATTTCTTTTAAGGACTAAATGTTTTTAATATTTTTTGGATACTTTTTTAAACAAATAGATATTCGAAATATACATTTAAAAACTCCCTTTTAAATAATTTTAATGTTTTTAAATTTAAATTCTTTTATTTGTTTTGAAAACAAATAAAAGAATTCGAATAGAACAAACGCATAGGTATTGAACTCGAAGTTTGGTGCTTGCGAACGGAGTCCAACAATGAATTTGAAATTCGTGGAGGCTAAAAAGAATGGAAATGAAAAGTGAACTCGATCAGAAATTAATGATCGAAAGAAGTGCTCTGAGAACTTAATATGGAAAGTCGTTGCAGAAGGAGACTGAAGGGTGAATTGAAGGAGGGAAGGATGAAGCAAAAAAAGAAATAATTTCAAGTATGAATGAAAGTAATGTTAGATGAATGAGATAAAGCAAAATGACAGATAAATTGATAGAAATATTAACAATGATTGAATAAAGAGGTAATGGTAAAAAAAAGAAGACTAATAAAAAACTAAAATCAAAAATAATAATGAATAAAAAATGAATAGAATGAGAACGATATTTTTAGTTATTTACTTTTCAAAGTAAAAACCAAAAAAAGTTTATGCATACGTTCAATTTATTCCAGTTTTTAATCTCAGTGTGACAATCAAGTGCTTATTAGTTTAATCACGATTTATGCTACTTTACACTTCATTCACTGAGACATTGTCTCGCCTTGAACGTTTTAACGAGAGATATTCGGTTTGGATAATTAACTGCACTCTGAAAGTAAGTTAATTACATTGGTAAATACAACAAATCAACGTTATGATATAATTTGAAATCAATTTTTTATTCGATTATGTATCTGAAAAGGTACACTCGACAATGCAGACTCAGCTGCAGATGTAACATTTACTGCCACTTTCAATTATCAACTCCTTTGCATTCAAACGTGCCAACGGACCCGCCCATAAATCTTCATCGGCGCACAAAAGCACACATAATTATCCAAAACCTTTTAATACTCTCGAAAATTGCATAACCGAAGTTGGTTCTGATCCATTTTCAAAGTGAAATTTCAAATTTTTGAAATTTCATTCTCTGTAACGATTTCTTTTTTTGATAAATATACTTTGAAGCTATTTAAAAAAAAACTTGAAAATGTTAAACTTATTTTCTATGAATGAAAGTTTTTACTTAAAAAAATTTAGAAACCATTGGATTGTTTCAAAATACTTGTAAAGTTCTCACAGAAGGTGACTGACAAAATCGATCACCAACCCTTTTCACAGACCCTTTTCAAAATCTTGTTCAATTTGTTTAAATTTTCACATTTCAAATGTTAAATTTTTTGAGTTTTAAAATTTTAATGAACAAAATGGAAAAGAAAGTAAATTTTATCCAGACACGATAAATGGATTTATTTATTGAACTGTAAGATCTCTTTAGTCAAGGAGGTCTACAGTTTTACAACCATTGAATATTTAAAAATCATTCGTAAATTATTTTTCCAAAAACATTAAAACTCTACATAAATAAAATTGTAAAAAATCCAGCACTGTTTTTCCAAATGATAATTTAAAAAAGTACATAAATCAAATTGCATTCTAGTAAAAAATATGTCTTTTAAGACGTTCGACGGTCAAAAGCACTGAAACTCACACTTCAGGCATGACCGTATGAATAAAAAACCTTTGCGAGAAAATGAGTTTTTATGAAAGTCTGTAAAGAAGTTTTCTTAAAATCCTCGAAGCCGATCACGAAGCCACAAATAACAAATGTTTTTTAATAATGTATACGATTAAAAAAACGTGGGAAATATCAATAAAAGGTTCTTCGGGAGACTCTACAACAGTTTATCTGAGCGATACCAGTATTGCTATAACTTTCCTCTTTCAGATAGCACAATTACTAAGCTTTTATTTGTTTTCGAAGCGAGTAGGCGTTGCTACTTTCGGAAGCTTATTGCCTCGGAAACTAATGACGTGCTTTTTATTTCGAAAAGCTCTCAAAAACGTGCATTTCATGATGTTATTTGATGTTTTCACGTGCGGTTTGTATGCGTTATCGACTCATTTGCTGCGAGCTTATAAAATACGCAAGACGGCAACGAAGCTGACTTTTATGTCGTCACACCATGCATGTGAGGGTGCTGATGAGGAGGAGGAGGGTGAGAATGAAAATACATTTGGATTAATATGATGATAATGACAATGCTTTTAATGACATGTTTTATTCGATATATGAAAAAGTGGGTGTCTATGTGAGCATTCAAGACGTCACAAAGGTTTTAAGCAGAAAACTGAAAACTCGTTTGAAAAAATTCAATTAAGATTATAATTTGGTACGTTTCCTGTGTAATTGATCGTCTGGGACACGCATGGAATGAGACAATTCTTTGATGAAAGCACAAAAATATGTTTTCATTTTTATTTTGACGCAATTCCCTGCCGTTTCATCCTCAAAAAGGTCGCTCTGCGCTTTTAAAACGTTTTTATGTATCACTACTCAAACAAGCTTTTTTTGACATTATTGCTGGAAAATTTGCATATTTTGAACTAATCTTCAAGAAAATATTTTTTAGGTAAAAACACGCTTCCTTCTAAGCTTCATACAATTTATTTTTATATTTTAATTGTTTAATTAGCTTTTTAAGAAGTAAAATTTCAGTTCAAACAGTTTATTTTATGAAAAAGAACACGAAAACAAGAAAGCCTAAAACTCAATGCACTTGTTTGAAACTTCATCAAATGTTTCCACAGATACAGACTGTGTGCAAGAGTGTGGAAAAGGCTGGTTCGAGAAGAGCAGGTGTCCAAACGGAGTGGGCAAGATCTGCCAAGGTAGTCGTGATTGTTTTCTAGATGAATTTTGAAGACTTAATTGATTAGAAGCACGTTTTGCAAAACTTAATACATATAATTTTTAAACTGAATGACAATAGTAGTTATTGAAAATAAATGTTTAGATAAATTATATATATATTCAAAAAAATATTATTTTTATAAATATTATATTCAATGATGTAAAAAAAATTTGAAAGTGTTAAAAACCAAAAATAAAATGGTGATAAAATTTCTTTTAAAGGTAATAATGGAACAGACAAAAGCGTACGTTAAACAATTTAACAAGCAGTTTTTAATATAATTATTTTTTCACAAAAAAGTTTTTCTCAACTATTTGAAGTTTTGGTGAAATCAATTAGAATAATTAGTTAGAAAATTTTAATAAGCAGATTTAAATTTTGGAATCCTAAAAATGGAAAAAATTAGAAAACAAGAAAGTTGGCAATAATTAATGCCGGTCGATAACCCTTAACTTTGTCATTAAAGTCATTTTTTGAACTTTAAAAAAAATAAAGACTTAAATATCAGAGACACTGAAGCTTTAACGTAAAAAATTGTGAAAAATTATTATCTTTAATTAGCATTGTTGCAACGCTCAAGTTTTTAAAACAAAAGATTCAAAAGAATAGTTTGACAGACTTTCCCAGTATTATACTTTCTAACAAGTTTTATAGTAATTCTTATCTTACGGATTATAAACTTCATGTGTTTGTTGAAAAAATGTTTGAAATAATCAAAAATCTTTGTCTGTAATCTTTCTCAAAAAAAGCATTAATTTTAAATTCACGATGAAAGCTTTTAATGGTTTATAAAGACTAAAGCTTTTTCTTTTTGATTTTTAAAATTTTGAAGGTTTAATTTATTTTAACTTAAATTATACAAATCATTCACAAATGAGTAGTTACATAACAAGAAAATTCATTCACTGAAACTGTAATTTTTCATTAAATTTAATCGTCGTCTGAGCACAGCTAAGATGGCATGACGAATTTAACATACTCATAGTTTCAGCGCGCAATCGAGAAAATATAAACAATTAAATTTTAAAAAATCAGCAACATGAAAACATAAATATTTGATCAGTTCAAATGGAAAAAAGATTTTGACGATTCAAAAAAAAATCAGCAAGCCTACTTTCTCTTCGCGCTAGGCAACTAAAAATACCATCAAAGTTTTATCATGAGAAATGGTGTTGAAGGCTTTTTTGTGGCGATTGTAATCGATGGGGAGGTTTTTCTTGGCTGGAGAGCGTACACTATGACGATAGTAATTCTTCTCTCTGAGGTCTGGAGCAGTGTGGAAATGTACGCCTGACCTGTAGGGATTTGCGATGCTGTTTTTTGTGTCTTCTCTAGCTATAAATTCTTCAGGTTAATATCCCTAAAAACTTGTGTTTTTGTTTTTTTGTTTGTGTGTTTATGTGAGTATTTGTGTGTGTAGATGTTTGTGTGTGTTTGTGCGTGTGTGTGGATGTGTGGTTAAAAATAATATTTTGTCAGTAGGCTTCAAAATCTCCCAAGAGCTATCAAAAGCTGTAGACAGTTTCAAAAAGCAAGTTTTGACGCTGATGGCATCGATAATTTCATGACAGCCAAGCTGATAACCATAAACTAAGCCAATTTATTAAAATTGCGTTTGAAAAAACTATAAATTTAAAAAAGACTTTTTTCAGCTTATAAGGTGGTATTGACGCGAGCCTGCAAAAATACGTCTATAAATTGAAACTCCAAGTTTTTGTTTATGTCTTGCATTGAAGGTGTATTAACATTACTTCTTTATAACAAAAATTTTTTTTTTATAAATGCACAAAATGCTATAATAGAAAAATAAATTTGACATGGAAAAATATATATTATTAATTGGTTTCATGAAATTTAAATTCTGGAAAAAAATTGACAAGAATGTTTCAAAACTAGCATTATTATTTTCATATTCCAAAGTAAATACATACACGTAAATTGACATTAGGGTAAGATTATCTGTATATAAAACCACATCTATATCTCTAATGACGCCTTTATGAATTTTCCATAACAATTTTATTCCTATTAAGACGATAACCTGTTTTATTAGGTATTGCACTAACATTGACTATCAGTTTTTAAAAGTATTTCTATGAAGCCGTGTGTTGATGGGAAATGAAGTTAGGCAAGAAGACGAGATGAGCGTGAGTATAATAGAACCGAGTTTATTCTGGTTAATCACGTGATGATCAAGAGAGTTTCTTTAATTAATGAAAATTAATTGTTTCAAATAATTTAATTGTTTAAAAGTTTTATACGAGATGCATAACCACACGCCAGCAACTTTTCACACGTTTTTCAGGGGATCAAAGAGTCTTAAGCAAAGTACTTAGTAATTGCTTTTGCAAAATTTTTCGGTACAGTATCAAGAAAGATATTGGAATCAAATACCTGATCTTAACCATGAAAAATTTAAATAGATAAAAGCAATTACTATTTTAATAAAAAAACTCTAAAATATTACTTTTTAGATTTCTCAAATAATTTGTTTAAATTTGGTTTCTAGCTAACTAAAAAGATTTTCAGTCCTATTCGTTTCATATGAGTTTTCTCTTTTTCTGATAATGCTACATTGTGTTGATGCAATAAACAGATTGAGTCGTGAGATATGTCAAAGCATTTTTCAGGTTTTCGCGCCGTTAGAGATCCTCTGTGGCATGTCTAAAGCGTCAAACGTGTCCCATCAATTAGACGAGGTTGACTTGTGCTTTTTATCACACTGCTGTGCAAACTTTTATTAGTTTTAAGTCACTCTTGTGGATCTTTGTAATGTTTTGTTTTTGTTTTGAATCTGTTTTCGTTATTTATAAAATTTATCGAAAAAACCTATTGGGCAGGCGGTTTTCGAGAACTAAAATTCTTATTTTAGCTTTGACATTTACAGAAGTTCTTACACTGAGACTATGCCTACCCGATGCTTTCCAGTTTTACTAAGTTCTTTCAGGCTTCTATGTGTTAGTAGCCGCTTTTTTTTCCAAACATGACCTGACCACGACAAGATATTTGAAAAGTATTCCGTATGTTTATTGCATTGAAATAGTGAGAAATACGGCGTTGTTTAATGCTGATGAACAAAAGTAAAAATACCTTAACAATCAATAAAAGCCAGGATGTCTTTTCGTTATGCAGCACGAACTTTTTCTGCGACATAAATAATTATGCTACTTATAAAAAAATGTTAAAAAAGCAAACTTTATAAAGACAAAGTGTTCAGATGCTCATCATCAATGAAAACAATTATTCAGGTTAGTTTTTTTCGAAATATGTATGTCTTAATTGAATGGCAGTGAAAAATTAGGATTTTCTCTAACCGTGAGAGCTTCAAGTTAACAATAAAAAATGTATATTTATTGTTTAAATTTTTAATAAAACTTAGCATCTCAAAAAAATGTTTTACACATTTTTAATCGAATAACTTATCCGTAATTTATCTTCAACATTAAAATATGCAGGTTATTTCTCACTCAAACAGTGTGTTCCAAGTGTGACAGTTCCCGTTTGGAGGTGGTTTCTTGCAGCAAAAGGCATGACGCCCGATGTCTCCGTAAGTTTTCAGGAGTCTGGCAAACCTCACATTCATTTCATTTTTAGGATTTTAACATTACACTCTGTTTTTTTTTATTTATTTAGAAAGTTTTAATGGATTTAAGAGCTCATTGGTTCAAATTCGACTTATGGTGTTTTAAAAAAGTTTTTTTCGAATGAACTGAGTCAATTTTTGAAATAATAATTTAACGTTCTTAAGTTTTTAAATTTTAGGTTATTTCAGCGAATCTAAATTGCGCTAATTCTATCTCACAGAAGTGTGGATAACATTTTTCAGTCCAAATGCTTCTAGTTTTTTCAATATTTCATGCAAATTTGATCTATCGATAGCAAAAGCGTGAACACTTGGAAAACTCAGTTAACAGAACTCCGCATTTTCTAAATCCTATTTTTCAAAACCGACGTTTTGAAATCCACTTTTGACAGGTGGCTGCTATTAGCGTGAATTATCCATAGAACGCCGTTTTAGGCCTTTATATCAAATAGCCTTTCAACTTCCTTGAGCCGTCAAAACTGACAGTGAGAAAGCTTCCCTGTCGTATATTTGAAAAAAACTAAAATAAAGATTTAACAAATATAAATAAGTTTAAAAATCGAAGAATTTGAGATCTAGCTCAATATTAAACCCAAACATAGGATTTTGAATAAACTGCACGCTTAAAAAATACTTTTTTTAATTTTATTTAATAACCCTTTAAATCATTTTAACAAAATATTTAATAAATTACGAGAAATATTCACGTCGCGCTAAGTAGAAGTGCACAGACAGACCAAGACATGAGCGGCTTTCCCTCTCTCGAAGCAGATTTAAATGCTTTAAGCCTCTGAGACAAAGCTAATCTACAATTGCTACATTGCTACGTCACTACAAACTGTATGTAACAACTTTGAACTAATTGTCATAACTGTAAGGAGTTTGAGAGTCTTGGTCATCCCAAAAGATGATCTTTTTATCATGCGGGTTAAAATCTGACCGACTTGAAATAATAAATAAACATTTTTCGTAAACTAAAAAAGTAATCGATAAAAAACACTGAAAAATTAATTCAAAAGAAATGTTCTGTTTTCAATGCTTATAGCAAAGTCTGGCACTGTGGCTGGTTGAATGGAGTGATGGATGGCATGAGATATCTCCAAAGGATTTCTCAATCAGAACATATTTCATTGTGATGTAGTGATGGAAAAAAAGATAAGAAAACAAATGCAAGAAGTTATAAACGTAAAAATATCAGATAAAGTGGTGGCAAGTCAGAATTAAATAATCGGGTACTTTTTGAGACATTCATGCTGATTGTCTGAAACATGAGTCAGTAAATGTATCTAAGGTGTCACTTAATCTCTTGTTAAATAGCTGGAAACGTAGTAAAAACGATGAAAAAAGTTCTGAAATTCTTAAAAAAGTAAAAGTTTTATTTGAAAGGAAAGGAATAAATAACAAAACTTTAATTTGGTATAACATTTATGCTGAGCATTGTTAAAAGATTTTCAAATAGGTTGTTTTTGAGTCAATTCAACGCTGCTTACACCCAGACAATTTTTAAAGTTGAAATAAAATAAATATTTATTGAAACTTCGGTCTTATTGCTCATACTACACAAAAAATGGCATCATAAATTTAAAATACAAAGTTTACTTTGAGTATTTTCAATTAAAATGATACTTTATGCCTTAAAATGTATTCAAGTGTTTGTGAAATAAAAATTTTTGTTAAAAAAACTTTGATTTGTAATAACTTATACTTTCAACTTTCTCTCTTTTTTTATAAAATTTCATTATAGATCTTGAAACTTTTATGACATGATTGATTATTCGCTTTTATTATAAATACATAATCAGTAACATTATTCCCGCCTTCTTGAGTGGCAAGTTGGAAAAAGCACTTCCTCTATCCTATTACTATAATACTGTTCCATTATTTTTAGACCCCGCGTTCCCTCTACACACTTCTGGCACTTTGCGAGACTACTTTCAAGGTATGCTGTGCTCAGCTGTTGTGTATCAGGGTTTGGGTGTTTTGTTGAAGCGCTGTTAAAAGGATACGCTGGGTGTATCAATGTTTTTTGCTTTTTTAAAATGTTGCAGTTTTTAATAGGATAGAATGGTGTGGCTTAGTGTGTTTCAGAATTTGGAAAGGCTTAGAACTTTTCTATGTGATTCATGCGAAAATAGCACTGAATAACCTTAAGTATGTGAGAGCTAAGGCATATTGCTAATGATATACACGCAGGCAGCCACTATGGAAGGGATAATGCACATTTTATTTTGTAATCACTTCTACAAACATGAATCTTAAAGATAAATAAATTCTCCAACTCACACAGGAATCTACTCAAATCGTGTCATCGAAGCCAAAAAAAGAAAAAGTATTTAATAAATTCTTAATGTTTATTTAATTTTTAAAGTTTAATTTAGGTTAATTTTAATTTATTTAGTCAGTTTTATAAAATAATTTGTAAAATAAAAAAATTACATTTTAAATATTTATAAAACTTTAAAAAAAATTATAAAAAGCTACTACAAATGTTAAACTCAAAAAACTCATGCTTCAATTTAATTGTCAACTATAACAAACTTTTAAACTTTTTTTAAACATTATTAAGTGTTTTCATCATTTTATTTTATTTAGATTTTATTGGTACTCTTCAAATACAAAGATTTTGAAGGCGTTGGGTTTGAATCCACAGGCTAAGGAATGCACCTAGAGGGATCAGTAGGGTTTTAGTCTAATCGAATCTTTAAACATTTAAAAACATTTATTATATTGCCAAAGTAAGACATTTACACGCAAACTTTCAGTTAAAAATTAAATTCTAAAGTTAGTGGAAACAAATAGTAAAAATTTACGCTGAGTGCTTTTAGACACAATGGAGTTGGCGTTATAAAGAAGTTATAAGTAGGGTTATTGTGTTTTTAAAACTTAATTACGTTATGTGTTTGGGGTGAATAAATGCTTTTAGTCTATAAAATGTCAAAACAGATGTAAATAATTTAATTCAAAATTTAAAAATGTGGTTTTAAATTTTTTAAAAATAAATTTAGAATACTTATGGTTATTATGACTGATGAAACCCTAGAAACACACTGAATACTGAATATATAAAATACATAAAATTGTTAAGTTCACTAAAACTTATCATGGTTATCAAGCTATGATGCTTTATGGCTCAAAGCTTTCTTGTTTGACCAAACATTGTGAAACACTCATACAGGGTTGAAAGTAATTCTGAACCAGTTCGATCCCTCGTCTTACCCACCCCTTCACAGCAGCGACTCTTTCTTACCAAATCACGAAAACCAACCAACATGGAAATCTTTTTCTCCTTCTGAACCTACATTCCCACACTTTCACACTGACTTTTCTTCTCAGTCACAGCAATCTATCAGAAAAGTTTCTTCCCCTCACGATCACATAATCTTGGAAGACCTCCACAACACCAAAGGTCTCGAAACCACCTTATACGTCACTGACTCCACCCAAGCCTCCGACTTTCTCTGGCGACGAGAATCCGGTCTGAACATAAACGTCGGCGTGAAGCAAATTCACTTGCTGCCCGAGTTTCACGACGTCAGCCACGACAGCGACAACCACTACAGCCTCAACATCCCGGTCACCTCGTTCAACAAACAAGCCCTTCGTTCCGTAATCGATGGCGCTTGCAGGTGATGCAAGTTACCATACTTTTATGAATTTATGTTTCAGTCTTTTATTTTAAAAACTAAATGTTTTTAGGGGTTAGCACAACACATTTCTCTAGCGTGAATAATGAAAGAGAACTATTTATTGGTTTTGCCGTTGCGAAATCCACGATTATGGTTGACGATGCATTTGTGTTAATTAAAATCGTTTCTCGAATTAATGAATTGAAAGAAAGGATTTGATTCCAATTTTTTTGTCTTAATTAGGTAAAAAAAATATGTTGAAAAAATATTTATATATAATTCTTTAAGTTAAAAAATATGTCTTCCTAATCTCTCTGTTGATATATTCGAGATTTTATTTGAAAATAATCCTTGTATCATTTAAAAAGTTTTATTAAATTAAAAAATATGATTTTATAAAAATTCATTTTTCCACATTCTTTTTTTTGTGTCACAGGTTATACATTTTTCACCCGCAGACACCCCATGCCAGACTACTACAACCTTCTGCTTGAAATTCTACCCAACCAATCGACACCATACCGAACCCCTTGTCTTGACAACTGTCCCAGTCTTTCCTCGTTTCAATCTCTTCGCTCTCATTCCATCTCTCCATCCTTATTTTCATCACCTCTTCTTTCGTCATCACCACCACCACCACCATCATCATCGACATCATCATCATCATCATCATCATCATCATCAATACCATCATCACCATCATCATCATCATCATCATTAACATCATCTCTTTCTTCATCACAACCTCATCCGTCTATCTTTTCACTCATCGGATCTTCTTTCTCATCTGAAACTTTTTCGGAACATTTCGCCGCTCAAGCATGTACCACTCCTGCTGCCTATGTGAGTCTATGAGTTATACAGTTTTTTTAAATATTTTTTATGTTGTTTTTTGTTTTTGACGCTTATCTTGTTTTTTTTTGCCCACACATTCATATATTTGTTGTTGTTGTTTTGTTGAATATTGCTTAGTTGCATATCCACTTCGATGTTTGAAAGCTCCATGACGAATGGCCGCAGAAGGCAAAAGTCAAGCACTTTCCGTGGGCAACCTGAAAGTCAATGGAAAGAGCATACTATGCGTGCCCTTTAATGCCGTGATATGTTGCCAGCGCTGTAAGAAAATGGATGCTTTTGCATAAGAATTATCAATGCTTCCGCATGTCAAAAGTGCGTCGTTGGTGGGTGTGTGGTTTCATTGCGTTTGTTCATTAAAAATTAAAAATAGTAAATCTTCAAGCTATATAAATGGTTTTAACATTTTAGAATGAAACTTTCATGGGAAATGAATGTTAAGAGATGGATTTCTTTCTTTTGAGTGTATCAATTGGAGCTCATTGATATTAATAAACTATTCAGACACAGAGAAGGTAAAAGTGAAACAATCTTTGGTGCTAGCAAACTCATCTTTGCGTAAAATATTGGTGCAAATAGCTGGTCGAGGTTGCTTTTTGCCTGAGTAAACATTCGACTTTCTTGGTACTAGGCAATGCGAGGAATTGAAGTTATGACATTCAAAATGACCACCTGGCGTCCTAACCATAGCACCACCGCCCTTGACAACGAAACGATAAACAACCAGATTAAAAAATATTTAAAAAAATTATAAAATAAATTACAAACTTTTATTTTCTTCATATGAATCATCAACGCACATCAACAATATCGTTGAAAAAAAAAACTAAAAATAAAAAAGAGGAAAATATATAAAAGTGTGCTTATAGTCCTTTGCAGGGCGACTAAGTAAGTCAGCCTTGAAATGTCCGAGAGACTTGGCTGTGGTGACTGCTACTGGCAACTGATTCCAGAGTCGGGTAGTTGGAGAAAAAAATGTTTTTACGATCAGTTTGGAAGAATACGAACTAAACGCCAATTTTTTCCTCTCTACTCTAAACTTTTCTGATTATCATAAATTTATAAAATATAATTTTAAAACACATTTTTATTAAATAATAGATCATCTTCGTGGGTTTTGAAAAGGGAAGGTAATAAAGAAAAGTTTTACTCTGCGGGCTTAATGCCAATAAACTTTTGAAAAACATTTGGTTGAATCAGAAAATATAAGAAATGTTTAACAGATATTAGTTTTTTAGCAATAAATCCAGATAAAATGCCCTCTAAATAATGCTTAACTGAATACTTTTAGTGTTTAAAATAGGGTTTTAAAACAATTTTTTATTTTTGCTTAAACAAGAAACCCCATGATTGCTTTAAGATAGAGGAGAAAAAATAAAGTTTGGTGAAAAATTGTGCTTAGATGGTGCAAGTTCCACTAAGCAGAATTGGTGTTGCGTGCTTGCGATGAATTCTCGATGGTGGGTTGGTTGAAAGTTTCCTTTCTTGGTGATTAACACTTTTATTTAATTTGCTGTGAGTTTTTTAATGCAATAAAACCTGTGATTCTAAATTGAAAATGTTTTGCTTTAAAAAAACTTTGTAAAATAAATTAGAAGTTTTTGGAGTAATAAATATTACGAACGGTAAATTAATTTAAGTATTTGAATAATTGAGAAGTTGAAGTTTGAATATTTTAAAATTAACTTCTATGAAGATTCATGACTATTTCAAAATTTAGAGTAATCTAGTCGTTTCATTCCGCTAATCATGCATAAAATCATATATCATTGAGTTTCATTAATCTATATTTATGGAACTGTAACAAAAATTATAACTTTCATTCAATTCATTTAATCGCATCAACCACCCTCACTACAGAACGGACGTTCCTCTCACCTTTACAACGCGCCCAATAGCATCTTGTGCACCGATGACACACCCCTCCTGAAAGACATCTTCAAGCTCTCAACCCATCTTGAGACCGAGGTTCGAAACTTGTCTTCTTCTCACTGTTCCAAGGCTATGAATCGGTGCCTGCAATGTGTACAGAGATCTGGATGCTTGGAGACCAATACAGACTCAAGTGAGGGGAAGGTCTTTGTTTTCCATTAGCATCCAATTTTTAGTTGTAAGAAATGTAAACATTTCTTTTTCATAATTTTATGAAGACTTAGATTTTGTAACTAATGAACATGTAGCACAGATTTCACAGGTTTTCTTAAACGTTTAAAAGCACTTTTCTGAATGTTTGTTCATGTTTCCACTACAAACCTATCACAAAAGCACTTGAAAACATGTCTTTAAAAAAGTTAAAGTTCAAAAAATAATTACTTTTCCATTGTTTTTCGCTATTATCCATTTTCCGTTTCCATTCTCATGCCATCTTAATCCTTCTTCAGTTGAGCCTGCGTCTCTCTAATACGTTCATTAATTCTTATGCAGTTTGCATAACAGACACCCCTTAATTATCAGCCAGGGCACATTTGATGTCTCACTCTTAAGTCCTTCTCAGTGATGAGCACGCTTGCAAGTCCTGATAGAGCCCAGCCATTTATTTTATGTTATCATTCCGAGAACTCTTAATATCAAACACCTTGACTGCTTACCATCCTGACTTTATTGTTGACTCATTATTTCACTTTTTTTCTTACACTCACACTTTTCTCATCTTTCAGACAGGAGCGACTGCTGCTTAGCTACATGTTTCTCACAACCACACTGCCGACAACATCTTTCCAAGCGCTGTCAAGATCCCTCTCCTCACTGTTCCAGAGGTGCTAATTTATTTTTTAAAAAGTTTCTATTTTTGTTTTGACAGAAAAAAAAGTTATGAACAATAAATGGGTGACAAAGAAATAATTGTCATTGTTCAGTATTACTTTTAAGAGAAAGTTGAATATTTTTTCTAATTTTCTTTCTTTAAAAAACTATTCAAAAGTAATTTTATTAACTTGTGAAAATTTTTATACTCTAAAAAAAATTTGAATTATTTTAATGTGATTGAAAAGTTAGCTAAAGTAATTAAAATATCTAAGATTTCCCTTTTTCTAAACAAAACTAACTTGTTAAAAATGTGTTGCATGATTTGGCTTGAAGGCTTTTTTCATTTTTTAAAATAATGTAGTTTGAAATTTTTAATAAAGCGAAAAACTTCGAAATAGATTCTTTGTTTATTTTTATTACTTATTCATCAATTTCAAAACTTCAGGAAACCTCTACCAGTTCACACTACAACCCGTGTTCAACGATCTTCTGAAGCGACACCGATGTCATCTAAAACTCCAAAAATCTCACCATCTATTCGAACTCTTCCACTTCTTTCAGATCCCAAATCCAAGGTTTGAGGTTAATGCATCTCAAGAGACCCAACTCAAGAATTCGCCTTCTTTCGTTCCACAAAACTTCACTCACTTCAGAGACGATCACACTCATTTTTGGACCAAGTCCAAATATTTGTACCAAGGTATGTAACTTTTTTTCACGCTGTTAGTATATTATTCATAGTGTTTAAAAATACTGTATCATCAAAACATGTTACTTTGTTTGGTTTCATTATCTAAGCTGAAATTTATACAATTTAGGTGAAAGATACAATATCGTGATAAAGGAAAAAAGAAATAATAAATTCCAAAATTTTTTTATTAAAGATCTTTTATTTAAAAACGTCGAAGAGTTGAGAAACGTAGAGTTTTTGAAAGTTAAAATTCACAGAGGGGTGGTTTATGAGGAGAATCGAGGAGTGGTGCTCGAGAAAATAAAGCTGAAAGATGGATCTACGCAGTACAATCTAAAAACAGCAAGTCTAACAGAAGAAACTCAGAAAAAATCAACTAACAGTTTGAAAAATTTACATAGTAATTTCTGGTTTTCCATCGAAGCTTTAGTCGACGCAAATGAAAGACTTTCCAGCTCACTACCTTCACCCGCCTCTCACCCAACAACAAGGCCTCAAACCATCAACTCAAGCATGTACCTCTTACAGGTCGACATGGCGTATCCGTTTGCTTACAGTTCATCCAACTGGGCATCCAAGCACCAGTGCCAAAAAGACACTTCTCTCTTTATGCCAACTCACTTTTTCGACACAGACCAGACTTTTATTTCACGAAAACATTCCGATTCACAGTCTAATCACGTTTTTCACACTCCTCATTCGACAATGCCATACGTAAAGTCTGCTTTGGAAAACAATTTATCCTATTTAAAAAAATCCCTATATGAAAAAAATACTTCGAAAAATTTTGAAAATAAAAATAAAATCAGGTCAAAAAGAAAAATATATGATTTTTTATTGAAAAAATCAGACCAAAACTTTCGAAAGGTTGAAGGAACAAATGACTTCCGAATTCGAAGAAATAAATATTCAGGACACTCTTCTTTTGGTGACAACTCAAAAACAAACGACAAAGAAGCACCATCATTTCTTCCAAAAAAGCCAAACTTTGGAGTTTCGATCACAAAGGCAAACGGTCATTTTCAATATCTATTTTCTTCTCCAACCTCACCTTCCTACATAAAGCTTTCCATACCAGGTTGTATTTGAATCAGCTGTAAATGGAATGCTGTGTGTATGTATATGTATGTGGATGTTTGGTTTTTTGTTTGGTTTTTCATTCGATTAGATGGTCACTTGGTTGGTTGCTTTTTGGAGCATTAATTCATCGTTTGATGATTTCTTTTTTTTGAAAAAAGGATATAATACAAATTATGAATATTTGAATCTCTATTCACTTATATGTTTGATTAATCATGACAAATTATTTTTTTCGAAAAACAAGTCTTCTAATTTTTTATTCAGTTTACAAGATTAATAGGAATTTGTTTCGAGTCAACAACAACACATCATCAGCAGTAAAAAAACATTTTGCGTGACACTAACAGGGAACAGATCTGTACTGGCTTATTACTTCAAGCAAAAGCCTCACGGTCAGTTGGTGGTAACTGAGACAGAGCCTCAAATCTCTCTTGCATACCAAGAAAAAAATTGGATCTTAAATGTTGCAGGTTTGCTTTCACTTTCGTCTCTGAACTTTATGTTTTTATCTTTGACGCTCCATGATCTTTTGATATTTTCTTGTTTGCTTCCACTCTCTTCCCCAACAGGCAGACTCACTACGTGTCCCACGTACCTAGCTCTGAAGGTGTGTGGTGAAGACGGATGCTACTTCAACTGCGAACTTCTCATTCTTTGTCCTCCATTCTTCAACGTCTCATTCAAGGTTCATTTTATTATTCAGAATGAATATATTTTCTTATTTAACAATTAATGTCGAAACAGTTGACAATTTTTCACAAAATTCATTAAACTTCAAATAATGCTTAAAAATCGGATTCGTGAGTCTCAATAAGTTCTTTTTTTATTCATCTCCTCAAAAAGAGTGGCCCATTCATTTTTCCGTTTTCATTTCCCAAGTCTCACTGCAGTCATTACCAGCCACTCTCTCTTAGTGGCATACCAAATGGCACATGTGATGGCTTGAATAGTATTCTCAACAGTTTCATTAGTAATACAAAAAAAGATGAATGAACAAATAGATTAATTAATGCACATTCATTATTATGAATGACGATGCGTATAACAAATTTCTGTTCATAAATAGATAGAGTCGGCCAATCTGAGTGTTCAACAACCTCACTGCAAGGCGATCTTTTATTCAAGCATGGCGGAAGGCTTCTCTGTTGGCGTGCTGTATTACCATAACATTTGTTGTTTCTTCCTGTGACTCTGATTTATATTTCAGATACTTTTTTTACTTTTTCTATCAGTTTATGTTCGTTTATTTTTTCCCATTGATTATATACAACCAAGAATCCTTGTTTCAAAACTTTACTATCTTTTTACTTTGAAATCTCATTTCATTTGTTTTAAATGCGTTTTTTTAAATTTATAACTAAAAAAAAATTCACTATTACAAATTTAGAAAAATAATGTTATATATGTAGCTAAATAGGATTTATTATTGCAATGATAATAAAAATAAGTTTTCATTATTAAAAAAAACTTCCTAACAGACGAATGAATTCATTAAATTTTATAAAGAATCAAAACATCTTATATTGAAATTTAAAAACAGTGTTGAAATGACCAAAGCTGGGCATAAACCGTTAAAAACTTAGAAATGTTACAAACGAAGTTAACAATTTTGTTAAAGATGTAAATTTTGTGTTAACATTTGAATTATTTAGCGGACTAATTAAAATTACACCTCCGTGGAAAAAGCGAAAATGCATAAGATTACTAAGAATTTTCGTATTTCAGGACATGGATTCTTTCTATATGAGATAACTTCGGTTTTGTGAAAGGCCATTCCAGGATGATACAATGGTTCAGTAATACAAGTTTTCATACGAAATGGAGCATGGAAGGAAATCATGATGAAGATTTTGAGATAAGATTTAGCTTTATATGCACTTTTTTGTTGGTGAATGTGGAAATTTAGACGAATAAAAGACTCAGATGTTTCATGTCACTTGATGAGTCTTTCAAATAATTTTTAGGCTGGGGTTGTGGTTCGATTCTAGTCATCACTAGTGTGTTAGACTATGTAATTTTGAGTGACTTATTTGAAACATAAAATATAGATTCAACTTAAACTGAAAATGAAAAGTTGATTCATAATTTAAACAAATTTCCATGAATAGAATCATGATTGTGTAAAGGAAAGAAAAATTGTAATTTCCTATTCTTTTGTGTCGTAAGTGTTGATTCAATGGTTATGCAGTTTTTTAATTATAATAAATTTCACGTGAATTTTTAATTTTACTTTTAGTCTGTAATAACTAAAAATGAGTTGGTTTTGTACATTGAGCTTGGACCTCTTCACGCGCAAAGAATTAAGCTAGAGTGACAAAACAATTGTCTGCAAGACGTCATTTGCGATGTCTTTTTCTGCAAACTAAAGTATTTTTTTGACTTATTTTGCTCAGTTGAATAGATAATAATAAAATTAATATTTAAAATGTTATTCTAAATGTAATAAAACTTCCGAAACTATTTTTGCGTTTCTAATTAAGTCCAAAAAATTCTAGGAGTCGAAAATGTTATGCATTTTTACGTACTCATGAAAAAATTTAATTTGAAAAAACTTTGACTGCAGAAATTAATTTCCCATTTTCTGATAAAATCTTTTTAGTTCGATAAATCGATTCCAGAGTTTGTTTTTAAATGTATTTTTATATAAATATAAAATCTTGAAAATAACAAAAAAGTCTTTGGAACGTGAAGGTTTATTCATCTGATTTTGCCATTGTGACCTCAGTAATGGGAAGATGATTGGAAAAAATTAAGCGAATGAAAAAAAATTTATTATAATTTATAATGTCTTAACCAATCAGTTTGGCTGATCCGATTTTTTCGTGTTTGAAATTTTAAGCTATAAAGTTTAATTTATTTTATAAATTAGGCTATCGAAGTTCAAACTTAAACTCTAAATCTTGCCAGCAAACTATCTTAAAACAGATTGCTTAGAATGATTTAAAACTCGCGAAATTAAAAACTCGCTAAATTCAAAACTCGTTTTTTCTTGAATTCGCTTTATTAAACTCTACAGTTTGAACTCAATTTATGGGTTAGGAATAGACTTAATAGACATACAAATATTTTTTGGCTTTTTGTGTGTATGTGTGTTTGTGCATGCACCTTTGAGTGTTTGATAAATGATTTTGAATGAACATAAAAATTGAACGAAACTCGCATTCTTTTATGAAAATAATTATTGAAGCAAATAGTCTTTGGTTGTGGATGGTCGTCAAGGGAAAAGACTAGAACCTGCTTAAACAAAATGACATAATTAAGAAAACATGGCATAAAACATCCACAAAAATTTAAAGATCATGAAATGTTTGATGAATATTTAATGAAAAGTATAATTAGTTAAATTAAATGTGTCATTTTTAATTTGATTGAAACGAGTTTGCAAGTCAGTTTAAAAACTCTTAGCTTTTATAAAACTCCAGAAATGTTGGAGCCTTTTAAAAATATTTTATACAGTTAATAGCAAAAAAATTTTGAAATAAAATATGAAGTTTTTCCAATATATTCTGTCAAGTTCAAACAAAAACTTTATTTCTTTCTTTTTTCGCTTCCACGCATGAAACTAAGGCACACCAAACGCAACGAAAGACAAACTTTACAAAATTGTTTTAAAAATCCTTCAAGCAACCGAGTAAAAATCGTAGATAAAAATTGGAAATTTATAATTAAATGAATAGTCATTAAATGTATTAACAATTTAAATATCCAATATAATTATCGCGTTTGAAACTTCCAAAGTCTTTTACAATTTAGTTTTTTTACCCAGACATCTCTGTTCATGTCTTCTCTTATTTTATTTAGATTTGAAAAAGTTGATCTGATTTATTAAAGAAGAAATACTGTCACTTTCATGTGCAAGATCATTTGTTCAAATCGTATATTATTTTCACCATTCAGTCTTCAGTATCGGTGACAAATAGATTATAAGCAAGTTTTTGTAAAACAAATTCAAACTTTTTTCAGTTTACAAAGATCAAAATAAGTAAAATATTCAGTTTTTTCAAATAATTAAACTCGGGAATTTCATTGTTTCTGCGTGGCATATGTTTCATGGAAAGACAACATGCAAAACCTGATCCACATTTTTTTCGTTACTTCAAGGCATTGGCGTTATCAAAATAAATAAATGTTAGACAAAAAAATGATGTTCTTGGAAAAACCTTCAAATATATGCTAAAAAAGTCGATTTCTAAGTAACAACGCATTTTTTCTTGACCTAATTTTATACTTTTTCAAAACAACAGCAAAAGTGTAAGGAAATTTATTGCATGCTGATCCTCGTGCACTAGATGCAGAAAAATCTGGTGACTTTGCAAAGGCAAATAAGTAATCTACGTCTTTCACCAATCAATCTTAATGCCCAATAATGGCTTTCAATTGTTAGAGTTTGAAATTCATACGTTGCTGTCAGTTGCATGAATTTAAATTCAATCTGCGTTACTCTGAAGATTTCTTTTGTTTTCCGTCTTTGATTTAATTATCTTTTCAATATTTATCATTCATATTCAATATCTTGAAAGAACAACGTGACTGAAAGTATAGAATGACTACCAGTCACTAATGGGAATCATGCTCTGTAAATTCGGCTTAGAAATAATTAGTGATACTCCGTGAACGGGTGGCCGAGTGGTTAACGACTCGTGGTTAACGACTTGCGGCTTATAGCCATAGGTGGCTGGTTCGCTTTCCACACACCTAGAAGCTGAAATTTCTTGGAGAGAAGCGTCGCCAAAAGCAACGTTTTCATAAAGTTATTTGCCTACATAATTTGGAATAATTAATAGCATATCAGTTTTTAACAGGTTAAAATAATTCATTTTCAGTTTCCTGTTTTTTCAAACACCCACGAAAAGACTCTTATTCTGAGGCTGACGGACTCCTTCAAGACGCACACCATCCAAGTCTTTCAGACCACACTACCTTCCACCTTGGGGAATGACCACCATGTCACACCTTCCTTTCACCAACCACATAACGCCTACTCTGATCAGAACAGCTTCAGGGAATGGTTTGGAAAAAGTAACTCAGACCCCCCTCAAGTCAATCAAGCTTTCTCCGTTATCACCCCCAACAATCCAGTCAACATCGGCTATGAGTTTTTAGAATCAGTCAACTTTTATCCAAAAAATGAAATAGCTTTTGATAAGTACATATCACATCAAAATTATTTGCAGTTAAATGACTTCAAAGATTTTGAACAAAGTATAAATAACGATTGGCATGCTCCGATAAAAAAAGAAACAAGTTATTCGGACGAGAGCTCATTTGCTATGACTTTATTACCATTGTTTTTTTTATTCACTTTAATTGCAATAGGCAGCCATTCAATTATTTTAATCTCACAAAAGACTCAGAACTCAAAAAAAAAGCCTGCTTCTTACTATCTTTATCTGCAACATCTAGAACCACTGGGTCAAACTTTCAGCCCGAGTAACATCGAAAAACCACCTTTAAAAAGTGCAAATTTTACCAAAATTGAAACTAAAGATCAAAAATCTTGTTATAAAACGTCCTACAAATGTGTGCTTAACGACCGCTCACAATGTGACAACACCTTCAGCCCTTTCATCTCAAATGATTCTTATACCAGAAGCACCCACGTGCTGGTCGAAGACTCAGAGAGATCATGTGAAAAACTGAAAAGTGTTGTTGCTACAAAGAAGAGAAAAATGTACAAGTTAAGGTTGTATGTACTCTTAAACCTGCTTGGAAGTCTTTTTTTCACATTCACCTTCTCGCTCATTCTCTTCGAAAGCTGCCACCACTCGCAACTTCGACACTATCACCACCACTTCAGCACTTTACTAGACGGGTCCGATGCAATTTCCGTTTTAAGAGTTAAAAAACTTTTACAAACGCATAGGACGACATCGATGAATAAGAGACTGAGAGGACATACTGACTCCCAAACGCTCACAAACATTCGTGCATGTGAGAGTTATCTCGACGAATTGACAGGAGTGGTTGTCGAAGACATTGGGCGCATCTACAGAAGCCATTTAAAGTTTGAAACACGAAATGAAAACTGTGAAAAAAGTAAAAACTGTGCCAATCTTCAAGGTTACAAGGATCTTGAAGCTGGTCAATTTGTTTCTTCCCAACTTAAAGAGGTTTCAAAAAGCGATATAGACATTCACTACAATAAACATGCCAGTAGTTACAATGGAAGGGAAGAGGATGAAAATAAAGTTAGAATAATGGATGATGAAATAAACAATAAAATTAAAAAAAGAAAGAAAGATGAAGGTCGAAGAAATTCTTGGCTGAATGATGCTAACTCACCAGTTCACAGCGCATCCGTGCAAACGAATGCAGCTCCGACAAAGCTGAAAATAATCAAGTACTCGATTTATAGGCGATCTCAGTCTTTGAGACATTTAAGAGCTAGTTCTCTAGCTCAAAACATCAAAACTCATTTTTTAGCTGTGAAAAGGAATGTTCAATTGAATGACGAAAAGCTGATGTATACTTTTTATCAGCATTATGAACGCTTTGTGCTGCCGATGGTGAGAAGATTGATTCTGAACAAATGGTTTGTGTTGGGAGTTTCAACTGGGGGATTAAAGCATTGGCTGGTGCCGTCTTTGGTCGCAAGAAGGGCCTTTAGCTATTATTCCAGTGAAGCCGAAACAGTTCAAGATGCAGATGAAATTGTTGATGAAAAGAATAAAGACGACTGGAGAAGTGGTCGCATGAGCTCGAAGAAGTTGAAAAAACGATTTGACGCAGATGTTGTGGCGAAGGAGGGTAATAATGTTAGTGCTTCAAATAATTATAAGAAAGAATATAAACCTCAAAAAGATATCGCTGATGAAAAAGATAAAAACAATCATGAAATTAATCATTTTACAAATTCACAAGAAAAAGAACCACAAAGAGAAAAATATTACAGTAGAGTTAGTGAACAATTCCAAAAAACTATTAATGTGTTTTTCTATGAAGTGAAGGTTTTTGAAGCAGAAGAAATTGTTCAAAAAATAGTTTATTTTCAAGATGATATTTTTAGAAGGTAGTTTTATTTTATTAAAATTTGGTATCATTCCAAAAATTGATAGTCAATAACATATTTTTCTGCTATTTCTTTTCTCCTAATTATTCTATCTTTTTCGCAGGTTCGTGAAAGATTTATCAAACTTAAAAACCAAGATTTGTTCTCCGATTAAACATCTTAAACAACATACTCTAAATAAATGTAATCCACCACTTCTCACTCCATTATTTCCTGATCCACTTCTTTTCACTCCATCCCTCTCTTCCCCATCTTCTCTCTCATTACCACCACACTCAGTGCCGCCTTCGTCATCAGCTTCAACATCAATCTTCTCCACTTTACCTCCCTCTCCTTCGTTCGCCATCTACAAAAAACGTTCAAAAACGTCAAAAATGTTCAATTCTCCATTTCCATCATCCCTTTTATCTCCCCACTTGAATGCTTTTCCTTCAGCGTTATCCTCATCTTATTCTTCCTCCTTACCGCCATCAGTTGTCGTCAGACACATTCAGACTTTGCCAGAAAACTTACTTTTTTTGAAAAACAGCTTCTTGCCCCAGAAACCACTTACGCCACCAGCTTCTACGTTAAGAATCTACACGATTGAGTGTATAGCCGCAGTCAGCATAATGACTTTGATCCTCTTTTTTTCTTTTGATATTTTTCTTCTGTTTCATAAATTCACTAAAATCTATGTTGAGTATAAATCTTGCGTTCACAAAATCTCGATGACTTCAAACCTTTCAACGGAAACTTTCAATGCGCCAGCTCACAGCATTGCTTCAGAAAATCTCGGTGAAGGCGCCATTAAACCCACGTGCACCATCCACTTTCCCACCGACCTCCACACTAAAAACATCTCCCGCTTCGGAACACTGCCTCTTCGCTCCAAAACCGCCTTTTCTCCTTGCTTCTGTATGCAAGTCGACCACAGTGACCTGAACAGCAAAGCACCTAATAACACCCCCAGTACCCTTCCCAAGACTTCCAAACACGCCTTTCCAGGCTCAAATTCACAAAAGCAGCATCAGCATCGTGAAACATTGCCAATAAAAGTAAATCTTAAAACCTCAAAGACAACTACACACGAAGGTTGTTTAACAAGTATTAAAGCAAATAAAAATGACTGTGATTCAGGGTGCAGAATCACACGCTCCCAGAACACTCTTCCAAGCACACCTAACAATCCATCACGCACAAAAGATACACAAAGCGACGGCATTAAAAATTCAATCTTTTCTCGTTTCGCACAAAGAAAAAGCTACAAACATGGCCACAAAAAGAGCTGCTCGTTCTTCAAAGACAACCAGCACACCCATCTTAACTCACGCGCCAACAATGCAACGCTCAACGTTTACACATATCTCATCCCTTTCATGATTTTCTTATTCGTTTCAGCATCCTTCCTCGCCTACGTAACGCAAAATTACAGAGCATGCGTTTTGCATACACTGGACGTTTTGTACCAGCATGACAGCCATTTCTACGAGCCTTATCAGCTGCACTCGGCTGGAAAATTTAATGGCGGAGAATTTCTAAAAAACACATGGCGACCCGCTGATTATAGGCACTTTGAAAACAATGCAGATGACAGCCACCAAACAGAAAAGATGGAGAATGGGGAGGGGATAGGGATTTTGTACGAGAAATTAATGAGAGATTACTTGAAGGAGATCTCAGTTCTGGTGAATGCTTCAAATTCAAGTTTGTTTCTGTTCATTGTAAATTAATTTTCTTTTAGAATTAAGAATTTAAAAAGTTTTAATGATTATTTTCATAAAGATATTTTACAAATTATGTAATAAAATTTTTTATTTATGAGCATATTAAACAAAGAAATAATCTATGAAATGCAAAGGGGTATATAAATTTCTTATAGTTATCTAAGTAAAGATAGGTTACTTTATTACGTTTCATTTACGTTTTGGTCTTAACTTAAGCGCTCAAGTTATCGTTAAACTTGCTGTGACGTCTCATATTACAAACAAATTACCTATTTTGTAAACTCAACATTTTTTTTTGCCTCTATCAATTAGAATCCTAACTCATGAAAATGATTGTTTTGATGTCCAGTCAGAGCTTATCATGAGAGAATACGATAGGAAATTTGTAAATAAGTAATCCACCGTTTCCATAACCATCCCACTTCCTACAGATGTTATATATTTTTCAATTGACCTGTCCAACAAGCAGCTAAGCACCCCTATTACTAACCCAATCAGTCAACCCAAAAATAACACTGCAATCGGTTCCACTATTTTAACACGCTTTTTATTACCCAGTCTTCTCATTTTCTCTTCCATCCAATTATCAATCTGTTCTTTCTCTTCTTTTTTTATTTATTCCATTGTTTCTATTTAAGCCTATTTCTTTTTTTTAATTAATAAAAATAGAAAAGAACTTCTTGCTTTTCATTTTTCTACACAAAATCTATTTTTTATTTGGAAATTCACAATTTATTACTCTGCATAAGACGAAGAACTTCAAAATATACACCTCAAAGTTGTAAAAATGTGTCTTCGATGCCCTCCATTCTTCACTTTGTTCAAGAAAATTAAGATTTAAAGATTTTTGAGACACTGTCTTAAGCAATTGGTGAAGGTAACGTGAGCGTAAAGTGACAAGAGTGTAATAGGTCACCATAGCAACACTCCAGCCTACATCTTTGTGAGAATTATTCGCTCACTAAACGCCTTTCAGGGAATGCCCCTAATTAGGATATAGAGCACTGGAAGATTGATTGTGTACAGTGCATATGTACTCAGGCATACATCATATGCTTTTGAACATTACTTGAAGCGCTCTTGGTCACCAACTATTTTCAGTCTTCTTGAGAATTATTGCAGTCTTTTTAATTCTAGACTATGTTTTTTTCCATAAATTGTAATTTTCATTATTTTGATCGTTATGCTTGTATTAAAAGTCGTGCAGATATTGTAGTTCACCAGCACGCGTCACGAATGCTCTTTAGCGCTTACAAGAAGTGACAGAAGTGTAAGGAAAGGGAGGAGTGATATCCTGGGGGAGCAGAGCTTGCAAAGCGGAGAAGTGTCTGGCTTGCAATAATAAAACATTTCCTGCTAGTATAAGAGCCCATTCAAATCGCCTTTTATCTCTTCTTGTTTGACAGTGTGCTATTCAGTCTGGATTTAAAGACATTAACTCGCAGAAAAATAACGCTAATAGACTCTTAGTAATGTTAAAAAACGTGCTTAAGATTTAAATTAAATTGATTTAATACTTTGTATACTTTCATGCATGCATCTTACTTTCCAGACTTACTGGCATTACTAAAACAGCATAAAGCATCACTCTGCTGTTGGAAAAAAAAGATAGAAAAAGATAATAAATATCGCAAAAAACTGTATGATGAAAAACTTAATGAAAAAGAGAAAAAAATTGTAAAAAGAGAAAAGAAAGATAGAGTAGAAAGTATTAAAAAGAATAAAGAAGAGAAGAATGCGAAAAGAACAGGCAAAGCTGGTAATAAAGTCAATCTCGGCGAGCACATAAACAATTGGTACCAAAACCACGACTACAAAACTAATAACAATAATTCCAACTACGAATCCATTGAACACATTGATGACAGCCTCAGCGTTAATAAAAAGACAAATAGGCAAGCTAGTCGTCATCCACTCGAAAAAAACCATGGAAAGCACAACAGCCAATACAAAAGTTACATTTACAAGACAGACAACAACGACTACAACTACAGCCTCCAAAACAATAACGCCCGACAAAAATACAAGAAGCAGCAAAGCGACAACGATGTTTATGATATTGACAATGAGGAAAATGATTACGACAGTAATGACATCGAGCACAATGGAAATGAGCATGAAGAAAGTGCTGATGATGATGCAATCATGTGTACGTATGATGATGATGATGATGATGATGATGGTGAATACAGACTTAAAGGAGATGATGGAAATGATGAAGATGCTGAGAATGATGAGGATGATGATGATTATTGCGAAAAAGTGATGGAAGAGATGTATGAGAATGAAAAAGTTAAGTTTCTGCCGATGCCATGCTCTCTATCGTCCGTGCTCTTAGGTGAGTTTTTTTTGTTTTAAAATTGATGTTTGAACACAATTGGGAAAAGTTTAAATATTCACATGAAAATTTTTCAAACTTTTAAAAGTTTAACCTCAAACCAATTTACTAAAAACTTTTCAGAAAGGGATCGAGAAAAAGTCGAGAAAGTAACAAGAAGCATTCTATGGCGAACTCTGCGGTCTTTTGAAATGTTCCTTAACGGGCTTTTAAGCTCCTTGCTTGTTTGGGGTGTTCTGTCTGTCCTGCTGCATATTCTTCTCAGTCTGAGCTACAATTATCTCGGTGGTTCTGATCCGAGTGTGTTTTATAGTCGAGAGAAGGGTTTGAAGCGGTCTTATGGGGGTTTGAGTGTCGCTCCTATTTGCCACATCCACCAACCCTCTTTGAACGTTCCAGGTCCCTCAGAAAGAGCAACTATGAGTAACTTTCAGTTCGTTGTGGGAAACCATTTAAAGGCAAAAAATAATGACACTTCAACTTTAATTTCAGAAAAAAACAGTTGTGGTTGTACGTGTCATGTTAAAGGTTCAACTGGGAATTATAAAGCCGCTAATGATGAAACTAACAAGAAACATAAAGGCGTTGAGGATGAAAAGATGACGAAGATGATTAGAAAAGAGGTATTGCATATGAAGAGTGAAAGTAAAGCAGTTAATTGCGGACTTGAAGCTCCTTCGAGTTTAATTCGTCCCAAGAGCACTTTCGTTCGAAGAGTTAGAAACCAATCGAGGGGCGGTCTCAATGAAGCCGCTAACTCGACTGAGGCTTTGTACATCTTCTCAGAAACAAACGTCTGAGATGCAAATGTGAGGAGATGCAAGAGATCAAATATGAGGATTTGTGGCCTCACCTGGTAATGGAGGTGCTTCAAACCTCCGAAAGTCAATCTTTTCTACTTTCTACATGACTTTAGCAAATAATGTGTTATCATTTATTGATTTGCCAATCGTACTTAATTAGTCAAATAATTATCTTTGCAGCGATACATACATAACATGATTTCTGAATAAACACATTCAGTATAATATTATTTCTTTCTCACTGCGAAATCCTTACGTTTTAGATTTTTAAAGCATATAATTTTTCCCCTTTTAAAGCTATTAATCATTCTATGAAGGAAAAAATCATCAAACGTTAAAGGTTTTCTTTGGTAACTCGTTTATTTCCACAAAATGTACCATTAGTTTACTATTACTGAAATAATATTTACTAATGTAATTTACTAAGTTATTTTAAATTTATGTTTAGAAGAGTTGGTTATAGCAACCAAAAAATGAAGGAAATTTAAAAAAAGTTGCTGCACGAACTTTGAATTAAAAATTTTAAAAATACTATTAAAACTTGTGTTTTGTCTTAACAGCAGTGATCGACTGCTTGGCTATTTGAGAACTTCATTATAAAACTACACAAAAACTTTTTTTAAAAACATTATCTATAGTTAGCTTAATTGAGTTTATCTCTATCCTTTTTTAATTTACTCAAACTTTAAAATAAAAATATCAAAGTTTATAAATTATTGTTTATTGAAAATAAAGACGTACAGTGCGGTTTCCATGGAATCGAAAGCAGGAGGAACCAAGGAGTTTCTGCACTGATTAGTTGAGCAAGAGGGGAGATGAGATGTCTTGAGGTGTGTACTATTAATTGTTTTTCGATGCTTGAATAAACTATCTTTGGTTCTCAAAAGCCACTAAAAGTGAAACTGTGGAAAGACAGACAAGTTTATAACATGTGAAGCGAAATTAATCAATACAACGTTTCCAACCCTGCTTTTTTAAAGTGAAAATCGTTAATTCTACCATGATAAAAGCAATTAATTATCTATTTTATTAAGACGATCTAAAGTTTTCCACATTCAAAATAAATGGATTGAATGAATTAAATGTATTCTAAAGGATAATCAAGGGATATGTACATCAATCCAAACAGAATAACAGCTCTAAAGTTATCTCGCCAATTATAAATTGACAAACTCATTGCTATTTTAAAAAGCAATTTGAAATAAATAAAATTTATGATAGCAATTATTTTGTTAATTTCGAGTTCATTGTTTTTCGATAAATTTTTTGGGATAACATCATTTTCAAAGTTATAATCCATGTCAATAAATATATACTTCCCTATTTCTTAACTAGTTATCTTTGAAATTAAACCCTCGAAAAAATAGATTTCGTCATTGATGGAAGATGGTTTACTGAAAACGAAGATTCACAAGGGAATCTCGACGCACGAAACACTTTGCCACAAAAGATCTTGATAATTATCAAGTTCACACTCAGAAAATTCAAAAACACTGCAAGAGGAAGCCCAACGTAAATAAAACGACTTCAAATTAGAACAAAGTAAACGAAAGAACCAATGTAGCAATGACGATTTTTCCAAATTCAACTTTAAAGATTTTAAGCGATCTAAAATATATCAGCTGTTCAAGTGCTCGCGGTTATCAAATTTGACCAACAAATGTAATACTTTTGTCATACTTTCATGTTCTAAAAAGCGTTCAATGATTTAATAATTGTGCTTATATGAAACATTTCATTGAAAGTTGTCTTTATTAAAACGTTGTAAACCTAAAAACTTATACAACAAGATTAAACAAAATAACTTTCGAGCAATGCATGCAAAGCGTAATCATGTTACCGAAATATTGATCTCTTAAAGCAGAAGCTTTAAATAAAGTAAAGTTGGGTAACGTTATCATAATTACGTTTGAACACGTTTCACATTTTGGAAAAAAATTTGTTGGAAAATCTTAAATTCACTGATTAAATCTAACATGTTTGCCTGAATGGTTTTACAAGTTAATTTTGTCCCATACCATTTCCTCTCTTAATTTCCAAGCTTTCAATTTTTTCTTTAAACTTTCCTTTCCTAATTCTGAATCTCACCTACAAATTCCGCAAAAATACCAATGAAATACGCAAACACAAGTTAACATGCAGCAAGTTGAACTTCAGCAAAACATTATCATTTTCAATTTTAAATCGGGGCTCTAATAATTCATGAAAACGCATTTAAACGACCTTTATATATTTAAGCGTAAGAAGCAATTGTGAGGTCTTTTGAATTTTAAATGGATCATTTTTCCTTTTCTAAGATGATAATCACTCAAGATATAAGGACCTTGACAGACCAAAAAATTCTGAAATGAGAAGCAAAAAGCACACTTTTAGAACAATTGCCAATCTAGTTACCACATCCACATTTATCTTGTGTCAATTGCTCTGTTCGCAGTCATAGCAAAAGATTCTCAACATTTTTCGGTCAGCTGACCTACAGATGGAAAACATTTGTCGGTCAATTGTGACCTTTGTCAGTCCAAACTTTGTTTTTTCAAATCACAATTTTCAACATGAAAAAAACAATAAATGACTACGGAAACAAAAAAAACCGGTAACTGCAAATTTTTTTTATAAATGAAAAGAAAAGAAAAATGCCAAAATAAATGTTTTTACTCTCAGTCTGATCAAGCCGATTCCATTGTCGGTCTTTCTACCGTGCTTTTGATAAGCCGACGAGTTTTCGCCATGAAGGAAAGTTTTCAATTGAAAAACACTTTTCAGAAGTTACTAAGAACAGCGAAGACTTACATTGCACGCACTATCAGATTGGAACACCCCAAATGTAATGAGACAACACCTAGGTTAAGCCGATATACATATATCTATATATTGAATTAAATTATGTATCAAACTAATCCTCATAAATGGTGTCACGATGATGGTAATGGTGCCGAAGAAAGTCATAACGAGACGATGATATTGGGGAAATGCAGACGAATTCTTCCAAGCAATCGGCCGAAGGAGTCTCGGTTTGAGTCGTTGAAGGTCTTTGGTGACAACCCTTATCATCAAATCAAATTTCAAGGGTCCAACAATCTTAAAACTTTTCACCTTTTCATGATTTTTGAGAAACCTTTATCGTCTTCATGCTGGCAAAGCACTTTATTCCCTGTCGCCTGACACTCCTTCACATATGGGGAACGTTCAACAGACATTGCACCTCCTCCGCTATTGCAGTCAAAGCGTACTCGAATTGGTCCTTGAAAGTTGGATGAAATAATGACGAAGGATTTCAGTGGAAAAACATTATTTAAATAATTTGTCATAAGAATTTAAACCAAGAAAATATTTATAAACAGAAATATATTTTTAAAACGAAAATTTTTTTTTTAACTCTAGAAAAAAAGCTGAATAGCGTCAACCTAAACATCCACTGCAACAACAACAATGCCAACATCAACAAACAACCCCAACATCCACTGCAACAACACTCAAAAACGATGAAAAATTATCGAAACTGACTTTGGTACGAACGAGGTTGACTCTTTGGTCTCTTAGGTGCTCAAGTCCCGCTGCGATGTTGATCTCTTTGGCTCCTGTAGAAGAGAAGAGGATGATCGTGATCGTAGTGATGATGGTGATGAGGGTGGAGGTAATGACGATAAGGACGATGATGAGGGTTGGAAAGAAGACCAAAAGATAAGAGACAGTTTTAAAGGATGGTTGAATGAGGGCAGAGAGATAATGAAAAACGAGGAAATGTTTTTGGGTAAATGTGAGATGCTTATTGTGAGTGATGAGAGTGTAATGAAAGCTTAATGATAAGCCCATATGCTGGAAGTTGTATTCAATTAGGAAAATGGAGATGATGATGGTGATATATGAGAGGCTGAGCTGTTGTAATGTGTTGCTGTTGTAACGTGTTGTTGTTGTAACGTGTTGTTGTTGTAATGTGTTGTTGTTGTAATGTGTTGTTGTTGTAATGTGTTGCAGAACCTTTGTTGAGTCTGTTGAGAGTCATGTCGATGAGGCAGTAAGTGCCCGACCTACCTGCTCCGTCTCTGAGTTGTGGATGTTGAGGTTGTTGTTGTTGTTGAGTTGTGGGTGTTGTTGTTGTTGTTGCTTGAGTAGTTGTATTCGAGTTTATGCGAATATTAATTGCTTTTACAACCTTTTTTAGAACGTTCATATGTTTTTTCTTTGTTATTGATTTTCAAGCCATTTAAAATTAGTCTTTTTAAAATCTTTTTGTTATTTTTGCGTGTTAATGTTGTGGTTTTCAAAAAAATTACACTTGCTTTTTTTGAGATCCCCAATGTTTGATTTTAGTTTAAAACTAAAATTTGAACAATTGGAGTCACATTCAATGAAAAAAGGTGAATCGATGCTATTTATGTTTTACGAAAAAAATAAACTATTAATTTAACTTAATTTATATTTATGAAAAAGTAGCCTAAAAATCTATTTATTTAATTAAGATTTATAAAAATATTGAGAATAAAATCTGGCTTGACTCACCCGCAATGCACCACAATGGGAGACATCTTGCTCCTGTATGACTTGTTCACTTTTCTGAAAAATTCATTAACATTCATGTTATAAAAATGGGAAAAATCTATTTGCACTTGAATCTAGTTCTATCGCCAGTTTTCGCTGCAACGATTTTGGAAGGGTTGATGTAAGATTTTCTCTTTTTTAAGTTTTCGTTTTTGTGGCTGAGTGCATTCTACAAAGTTTTCTCAATTACTTTTTTCTAAAAATAATTTTTTTCGATAGCCGTGGGAAAATTAATATCACACAACTTCCTTAATTAAACAAATTCCATTGCCTCAAGAAACCTAATTTTAAAATTTTATGTAAAATTCTATTCGAAAAATGTCTTCCAGTCTAATCAAAAGTTCAGTTCGAACAGAATTAAATTAAAGTTTATTTAGAATAAGCACAATACACCAGTTCTAAAAAAAAACTTTAAACGTCATTTCTTGTGAGTTTTTCTAAAATCTTCAATTATGCGTTTTTTGAACTCAGAAAGCAGGTACAAAATGAATTAAACATTTTGGTTGTAGACTTTACTAAGAACTCATAATGATGAATGTTTTAAAACTTTACGCAACAATCTAACATTTATAAATCGGAAATCTGTTTTTTTTTATTTGTATATCGACTAATGATCAAATAGCTAAAAAAATCATTAATAAAAAAAATTATATAAAAGATATTTTTGTTTAAGACATCTGATATACATGCCTTCTGAAGTCGAGAAGAACTTTGGTATAAGGGGGTACAGAGAGGGAGGACCAGCAAGACAAGTGGAACTGGGTCACTGTTCTTGTCTCTGTTGTCTGTATGCACCTGTTGAAAGGTGTCGGTAAAAAACTGTTAATTAAATTTTAAAGTAAATGAAAAAAATAATTTCAAATAAAAAATTCTTCCACGTTTATTGTTATTATGGAAACATGCAAGGGATCCTTTTAAGGATGATCTTGGTCATTTGCATCATTTTTTAAATACAATAAAAATATTTAAAATGAATTTCATTGTTATTATTTTTTCATAAGAATATCAATTAAGGCCCACTTTAGAAGCAGACTCCGGACCACAAAGTCTTCACACAGTACGTGTTCCGAGATCAGCTGCACCTGTTTGAGGTTTGTCAAAATCTTTCATTGCAGTTCAAAATTATTTTCCACCAAGAACTGCACTTTTTTTATTCTTTAGACTTAATAGGCATCTAGAAAACACCAAACTCGTTTCCAAAACTTGCTACACGTACAACATAGCCACCCGTAACCAGCCTCATAGATATGGTACAGCTCCGTGCCCTCTTCCGGCCAGTAACGGTGGCAGTTTGGAGTTCCATTGTCAACCAAGCGAGTGAGATTAACTATCACCACGCTGTTCTGCTCCCAGACCATCTATGTAGGATAGTTGTTGATAGGTCAAAGAATCACACAAAAAAACATGAAAAGATGAATGGCTACTCATACAAAAGTCTACGTCGACGTAATGAGATATAGTGAAATAAAAAAATCTTGTAAATCGTAAAATGGTTGATACATCAATTGATCAATTTTCATTTGGATGGATTGAAATCATCACAAACCTGCCAAAAGTCAGCCACGGTGTGAGGGAGGGGTCCTTGCGAGATGATGTAGGTTGGGTTACGAGGGTCGTTGTCCACCTGCGTAAATGTTGTCGAGGTAGTTGCAATGAAAGATAGTGTTAGTGACTTGACGGCTGAAAGTACCAGTAGTTGTTTAAAAACTAGCTTACACTTTTAATATTGACTAAATTTATATTGTTTAGTTTTATTCTTTTCGCAGCAAGAAAATATTTGAAACATTTGATGATGCTAGTCACTGATGAGCTCTTACGATGAAGTTAGCATTGATGTAGTCTGAGCCTGAAATGTTGTTCGCTGGATCCAGTCTCACTCTGGTGTGCTCGTCTGTATGGAAATGCACGAAAATGAATTAATTAACAGATTTGAGCAAATTTAATTCAAACGATTAAGATTCAAAATCACTCATAAACTTCAAACGTTCCTGATCCAGCTTAATAAATGAATCACACAAACGACTCCCTCGAACACCCACCCACACGGCAAGATGTCAGTGCATCTGTTCTTCCTCATGTTTGCTGGCTCGATGCCCGCGACAATGGAACAGGGTTCTGGGTCGTTGTTCGACAGTTCGTCCCACTCCCTCTGCAAACGCTCCTTGTCTCGCATGTGGTCTTCCATGTACGACTGGAGGGTGGGGGGGGGGGTTTTAGATAGTTTAAATGTTGGGATGACTTGGGGAAAGAGTGAGGGTTTTTTAAAAAGTTTCAGGAGATGGTGATGTTAGGGGAGTGTTTTTTATGTACGCCTTTGGAAGAAAGGGTGTGTTTTGGTAGAAAAATAGTTTTTCCGTTGTGTAAGGCTTCATAAAGCATAAAAATAATCTTGCAACTTCTCACCAGAATCAGGTGTCCAGTAGAAATATCCAGGTTGGAGCTGCTAGCCTCTTCATTCCACGATGAAGATGAGCTGTGTGAAGTTTAATTCCACAGCTAAAATCTCTCGGTTATCAATCTTACTATATTATGTAAAAACTTATTTTCTAGACTAAACCACAAGTTTATAGAACCGTTTTTTAAAAGAATAATTCCTTTTTTTGATTTACGGTTTGCGAGTGCAAACACCATGAATTCGGAAGCACCTGTTGGTGGAAGGAGTACGAATGGGGTGGTGTCTGCTGGCAGGAGGAGTCATGGGCGAATCGAGCGTCTTTTCGCTGAACTTCGATTGCATGTGTTGTCTACACAGATCCTTTGAAGGCAGATAGGTGTTTGATTGATGAAAGATTACAGCTTCAGTTCAATTCAAATTTGAAACTTTACATCTTTTGCTAATGCACTCAATTCAAGTTAAATGTTTTTTTAATAAATAATTTGCTGCATGACTAAATAATTTCAAAAGTAGTGATATGTTTGAAAAATCAATTCTTTTTTCTCTTTGTTCTTAAGTTGTTGAAGCAGTTTGGAAGAAGTGGACTGGAGTGGAGTGGGATAACGCGCTTGAGTAAGACTAACGTTTATTTTTAAAATTTATTTTTATTCCACCAATTATTCGATTTAATGCAATTTCGACACGAGATTAGACTGGCTTTGCATGAAGAATATATTAAAATATTTTTACTACCAAATTTGGCACCAAATGAATACTAAACTTTATTATTTTTGAATCTCTAACTCGAAACGTATACTTGGATGCCCAGTGTACATGTTTTATTTTGCAAGATTAGATTTCTAAGAAGTTTAATTGTAATTCTTAAATTTTTTATTTAAAAAAACTAGTTCCAAGTATTAAAAAACTGATTTTATTTAGATTTTTCCGAGAACGATTAAAGTTTTTCTTCAACTTTCAAATTTAATTATTTTTAAAAGCAAAAAATCCTTTTCATTGGTTTCCATTAAACAAATTACATCACTTCACTCTGATCAAATTACTCTCACTTTTTTGCACCCAACTATCTTTCCATCCCACAACCACCACTCCCAACCAACCAACCAACTACCTCTTTCACCTCCAACCCTCACCTGGTAATCTCCAGTAGAATCTTGTCTTACCTTGTTCACCCACTTTAAAAACTTCTCTCTGAATTTGGCTCTTCTCCGCACCAAGTAGAGCACCACAGCAAGGAAAGTGGCAATTACGATGAAACCGCACAGGATGTACATCGTCACCAGGTACTTTTGCCTGCTCCTGCTCAGACGAGACCTGTCTATCGGCTCCGTCCTCACCACCTCCTTTGCTGGCGCTGTCGTTGAAAGAGGTTTGACGTTAAAGTACTATTCAAACCACCACAATCACAACTACCACCACCTCTACTTTTTCAAACCACCACAATCACAAACACCACCACCTCTACTTTTTCAAACCACCAAAATCACAATTACCACCACCTCTACTTTTCCAAACCACCACAATCATAACTACCACGTGCCTCTTTTTTTTACTACTCATTATCATCATCAACACCGCCTCTTACCGGATGGGAGATCAAGGTCTGAGTAGGTCTTGTAGAGAGGTCTTGTGGAGGGTTTGTAGAAGTGTTTGAGGTAGTCGGGAAGAGGGGCTGGCAGAGATGGGAGGGGCTTTTCTATGGTTACCATGTACCTCCCGGGAACGTTGAAGTTACTGTCGTGTTGTAATTGATTTTATAATAGTTATTATTAATTAAAATTATTATTAATAATTATTATTTTTAGTGAGAAATTGCAAACACGTTTTTTTATCTAATTAAAATCGAATAATAAAATTTATTTATACAGAGTAAAGCAACTAACCCTTTGTTTATACTGGCTTGGGTTTGTGCTGAAAATTAATAAATATAATTTTTAAATAATAATAAGGTCCTAAGCACTGTTATAGTTTTGAAGCATTCCAATGATAATTCTATTCTTAAATTTTTTTCCAAATTTTGAATTTTAATGACGAAAAATGCCGAAAGCAACTTTAATTCAGTTCACATTTAAAAAAATGTTCGCTTTAAAAGGATATTCAAAGCAAATGGTTCGCAAAACGAAGATTTACTCTAGATTAATCGATTCGATTAAATTGCTTTAGAAACCAAATGGTCTTCACAAAGTAAAAGTTTAAGGGTGGATGATGGAGACGGGTGCTGATGAAAAGGGATGGAACTAAGTGGAAAAGTAAGAGAATAAACTCACTTGCTCCCGAGGGATCTATTCGAACGTCGAACTTGGTGGCAGTAGACTCATCTGTGAGTGAAAGCTAAGTTTCAAGCTTAGCTTTCGTTTTTCCATTTTTTATAATACTAGAAAGTAATTTAAACGTTTCCTTCACTAGACTGCTTTGCTGTTAAGAAATATGAAACTTGATCTAGTTAAAATGTTAGTGAATACATGTTTTTTGAAAGCTCTTTTTAAAACTTTTATTTAATAGTTTTTATTATTCACAGCCTAACCAACGCAGGTCATGTTACAATGGTTTTGAGAACCATTGTTCTTATGCGCCGAGGCGCCACTCCACACGACGTACACATCTCTCAATGCATACATCGCAAACACCGCATCATATACACTAGGTATATGATAGTTCACGGTTGCTCGTCAGGTATTCGAACTGACTACCTTTGAGTCGCAAGTCCGACGTCTACCATCTAAGCCATCCCCGCTTCCCAATTTTGTTTTATTTTCAATTAACAACTTGAAGAACTGGTCAGCGAACTACTAAGTTTCATCGTACCGTCATCCATAAACAAAAAAATTATATATTAACAAAATAAAATGGAAAAATTAACTTCAAAAATTTCAAAAATAGCCATAATTTTCTGCTTTTAAAACATGATTTAACTAAAAGCAATCATTCAAACCGAATGCGTAATTAAGTTGAAAAACTTTTTGCCACCTATTAAATGCTTTGAAAAACATGCTTTTAGACCGTTTAGTCACAGAATTTCGTGTTTCGGTGCAATTAAACAACTTCTCAATTATTCTGAACTGATGCTTTTCATTAGCGAAAAACGAAAATGAATTGTGAAAACGTTTAACTAGTTATCACCTGTTTTTTCGGCTCTAAACATGCCTTCCTCCACTCTTCTTGCTCCTTCCACTCCCATTCTTTCCACTGCTCTCTCAATGGCGCTCTCATCTCTCCCATAAGAACCTTTGTCGAAAGAATTACTGCCTGTTCTGTACGTAGAAGCAAAGTTATTCAAATCTTTTTCTCTCCACGATTCTCTGTCCACTGCTTGATTGGCTTCTCCGTGGAACCTCCCTCCCATCCTGCTGCCAGCGCTGCGTTCTCCATCCATGCCATACTCATCCTCATCCTCCTCCAGAACCCCTCCAAGCTTGTCGTTGAAGTTCTGATTCCTCCTTCTCTCCTCCTCCTCCTTGTTGCATCTCTCAGGGAATTCTGGCGCTTCTGGCTTTTTTTTAATCCGTTTCAGGTACTCCTTCAAGATGCACTGCACATATTCACTCTCCCACGGGTATTCGTTGTCTACCAGCAAGCTTAAAATCTGGTTGTTTTGTATGTAGAGATGAATATAGGCTTTTCGTGTATTTGTGTGTATGTGTGTTTGTTTGTGTGTATATGTGTGTGTTTGTGTGTGTTTCATTGTATCTATGATTGGGTTTATCATGAAGAAAATGTTGAAATACTTTAAACTTATACTTTTTTTTATTCGCAAAATAAAAAGCTTTCAAAAAAAACAATTTTAAACTCAATAAAAACGGTTACAAATTCATAATCAACAACCGCAAAATTGTTTTCCATTCAGAGTGACAGAAAATATTTACGTATTCGAGTTCCAGAGCCTGCTGCACGTTGATGTAGATGGGAGATGTGCTCCTGGAGTCTCCACTGCTGCAGATGCCAAACAAGGAATCTGATGGATGCATGGATGGATTACTATATAAACACTTTAAAAAGGCAATGTATCTATCGCGGTGAAGTACTCGTGTCGGCAAGTACAAAGATTTTGTTATCTCTTGTAATCTCTAAAACCTTTTTGTGATTTAGAATATTTCCTACAAAAATGATAAAACTTGTTCGAGTGAACAATATTTATGACATGAAATTGATGGATGGCTATAGAAAAAGCGAGGTGACAGTTCAATCCTACGACGATTTATTTTTGCCGATGCACTGCACAACTTTAGTTTTTTTATAAATTACTTTTCGTACGTTCTATCTGAAGCCTACAATCGAATTTATCGATTTTTATTCAACTGATTTTTTCACAAATTCTTTTTGCGACTTAATTTCTTCGTTTAACACAAAATATCATTTTTTATTAAAAATATATTTCCCCGATTCAAGTTTCCTTTTTATGTATTTAAATTTAATTATCATTTAAACAATTAATTATTATAAACTAATCGAGTCGGAAGGAAGTTTCTCACCATCCATGCACACCTCCTCTGGTAGACACAACTGGGTGTAGAGACATCCTGCGAAAAAACAATATAATATTGGGGAAACTTATTTTGGGAAAACGTTGAAAAGGCTTATGGTAGTGAAGATGATAGTGAGGATGATGAAGAGAAGGAGGATGGAAATGATGATGACTATAATTATTGTTATTATTATTATTATTATTGTTATCTTCTGAATCAGTTCAATAGCTTTGTATGCGATATGTCAGTTCCTAGAACTCTAAAGTGAAGGGTTCTTCAGAAAAAATAGTAGGAAATAAATCTGCTTTAAAATTTAAATTATTCTTCGTTTTAAACACTTCCTTCAAGGAGGTCTTAGTTATAGGTTTGATACGTTTTAAAAAAATTCTTGTGATCAAAGTTTTAATAATTTCTTTGAATATTAATAAAAATATTCAAATAACTTAAAAGCACCTAAATAATTCATTTCTCACACAAATCGTGGTTCCATACTGAACAAAAAAGCGTGTTTATTCAAGCTCTGGATTGTCAAGTTTTATGAAAGGAAGGACTCACCAATGTTGCCTGCCTCACGGAGGACGCCTGAGACAGCACCAAAGAGTGCCACGAAAACTACAAAACGAGCGAGAGATGCTTCCATTCTGCCTTCAATCCATGCTCAGATAGGAAAGGCAGTTTCAAAAGAGACCGACATATGTTGCTTCCAAATGTACACGCACACTCTCCAAGCACCAGGCTGTACAACTCTTGTACACCCCTTCATACGTTGTATGCAAATGACTGAACGTAAGTGAGCCAAACTGCGTGATAGCTTTCTTTACTTTCTGTTTTCAACATTTTAATTTTTTTAATTATAGTTTTGTATTAATATACACTTTTAATGGATGAGATTGAATAAATGCATGCGTGAAGTGAGTTTTTATTGATTAGTTTGCAGTTTTGTTTTGTGTGGGTGAGAGTGTGTGGGAGTTGATGCCTATTACTGAAAATAAAAAGTTTTTATCGAGTGAAATAAATTTTAAAAAGGTTTTTTTAAACCACAAATCCATTTTCTTGAGTAGAAAAACAAAAAAAGTATATTTAAAAAAAATTGTATAAAATATAAAGTATAAAATCTTATTTTATATTGTTTAAAAAGGCATTTTGACTTTGAAGTAAATATTACACGCTTCATAATGTAGTGAACTACATACAAAAAACCTATAATTTGTTAAAAAATTTGTAACATCTGTAAAAAAAATTTTTGGTTCATCTTTTGTTTCAGATGTAATACAGTTTTTTTATATTTATTTTAAAACAATTCTTGTGGGGCTCTAATAAAAGAAGAAAGGGTAAATTAACAGAGCAAAAATATGGATTTTTATAAATGTTGCACCAGAAGATATGAGGGTTTGTTTATTAACTAAATGCGAAAAAGTTTAAATAAATGCTTCAAAAAATAAATGAAAGAAAAATCATTCATTTGGGTTGACAGTGGAGTAATGTAGATCATTCATGAACTGCTGGATCTTCTCATTAAGAGCGGGGATTATTTCAGTGCTGACGAAGAGGTGGTTGGGGTCAAGGTCATGGAGAATGAATTGTTCTCCGAGCTGGTTGGTGTCGTTGATGTGCATGATGAAGGTCTTCAGAGGAGGATCACTGCGATGTTAATGTGATCAAATAATGTATTTTAAATGGTAATGAGTATGAACAAAGAAAATTCAAAAAGAAATGTTTTTTTTTTTCGAATAAAAATTGGTTGCACATTTAGATGCATATTCATAAAAAGTGATTTGCATTAACTAACTAAATTAATTATTTTAATTTTTGAAAATAAAATTTATTAAAAAATTATGATAAAAACCATTCTAAAAAGGTTCCTTTCTGAACTAAAACCATAGCGAGTCTTTAATTTGGTACATAATTTACTTTTCAATTTTGAATTAACTATTATTCAAAGTAAAATTATTTCCACAAACTTTAAGACTTTCAAAAAAACTTGTTAATGCATTTTCATAAATATTTTTTGAATATAAATTTATTTATTTATTTCACTGATAAAATTATAGTTTTATTCTTCATTACTTTTAAAAATTAATTTAGCATCTATCAAACTGTACTTTGCCACTTTTTTTAGATTTAAAATGTTTGCATTTCTTAGTGGCATGCATTAAACTTTGAAAATTTATTCCACTTTAAATGATTCAGCTAAAAGTTGCTAAAAATGAGATCTTCTCTGTCAATTATTGCATTCCTAATGCTTGTGCAGAATGAGGGTGTGCAAGATCGGTGCTTTAATGGTAATAAAAGTTCTATTTAATCTTTAATTAATTGAAATATTTTATAATTATCTATAATAAAATAAAATCCTCATTGAAATAATGTTAGATAATAATGTAATTAATGACATTAAACCTTAATGATTAAGGAATCATCAAAGAGTAGCATTCAAATTTAAATAAATATTAATCAATTTGATTTCGTCAAAAAAATTTAACCAACCATCAACAGAAACATCAACAAACTTCTCTGTGAGCATACCTGGTCTCAATGACATGGATCACCCAGACCAAATCACCATCCCTAGAAACCTCTCCATCGTTTCCATTGCAGCAGAGCCTAGCAGTCAGTTGCTCGGCTGGGTGATGTACTTCCTGCTGACCGAGAAACTCATGTACAAGGGTATTGAGCACCACGTCTTGGAAGACAGGGATCTGTTCACTAACTTACCAAAGTTTGCCCATCTTTCATCTCTTTCCATCCTATTTTTCACAACTTTTCATATATTTTATTCAACCATAAAAATCCACTTATCCCACTCTTAACCTCCACAGTCCTGAGTTGTCGATCAGTTCGCAATTGTGGCACTACTCCATTGTAAGCCCCTGGCTGAGCTACGAGTCGGAATCGAGACTGCAAGCACGGTGAGTCATCAGGGCATTCTGACGAGGATGCCATTGTAATCATTATCATCATCATTACCACCAACATCATCATTATCATCAAGATTGAGATATAAGCTGTATCATTGTTTTATTAGTTTGCATTACCACACACTAAATACTTACCTCGGAGGTTTTTATTGTGTCAATGCATGCACTCACGCCAACCCAGATTCAATCTCTTTGTACCACGCTGGTTGCTTCGAGGCGCCAAAGCGGACGCGAACAACTACAACTGCTCCATCCCTCTGCACCAACACCCCCTGCACTCCCTCTTCAACCACTCCCACCTCCATTCGCACCTCTCCACCCTCCTTCCACTCCACGTTGCCTCCACTGAAGCACCCTTCCAAAGGCTTGCAACAGGTGCTGTTTATCGATCTCCTGCTTGCCTTAACCATGTCTCCGAGTGTTTCGTCATCGCTGCCCCCAGCTATGGTGAGGTGTGGTTAGTGTGGTCAGAGTGTGGTTAAAAGATTGTCGAGGTTTGGTGAGGTCGGTGTTTGATGGGACGATGAGGCTAAGAGAATCACAGCCTCAAAAGCGATAAACTTCTCACAACCACCAACCTTCACATCAACAACCACCCAGAATCATACGGCAAATGCCTGATCCAACTGATGAACGAAACCAAGTCAAAAGTCGTCATCTTCTTCCTCAACCACCGTTCCCTCCACACCTTTGTGATGCAGCAGGAAGCAGCGGGACACGCAGTGATGTTCCTCGGATCGAACCTCGACATGTTGTTCGTCAGCGAGTTGTTTGAGCCTCTGGGCATGGACATGTGGAGGTGTCTGCATGGCCATTGTCTGTGGTCTTCCCAGCCCGTCTCTAATGCTTTCACGCCTGATCTTAAGTGGGTTGTGGTTAGGGTGGGTTAAGGCTTGGGCAGGTTTAGGGTTAGGGTGCTCTGGTGGAATATTATTTAGGATGCCCTCCTAAACAAGTATACAAAATTCCTTACACGAACAAACATTTTATATTGCACAAATATACACACACACACACACACACACACACACACACACACACACACACACACACACACACACACACACACACACACACACAACAACAACCCAAACACACATACACAAACACACACACACACACACACACACACGAAAACACACAAAGATTCTCTGCTTACTCGATCGACATGACGCTCAAGAAGATGAACTTGAAGGAGGCGCATGTGCACGCCATGTTGCGGTCACTCTCCGCCAAGGCCACTGACCAACACATGCGAGAGGTCGCCGTGCCGGGAAATCATTTTGCTATTTGGTTTATTTATTTGTTGGAAAATGTTTCCAGTAATTAATTTTGTTTTATTTTTTGTGAAAATATTTTGTTCTCATATTTATTTATTAATTGTGCACGGCCGTGGTGTTTATATAGTTATAAAAATAATAATGTTAAAAGTAAAATTAATATTTATGAATCACTTGAAGGTGGCTTGTGATTGGCTTATTAACAACAATGACGTGTGGAAGTCGTGGGTTAGCCACGCCCCCAAGAAGCAACCCGTGCCCATCCTCCTCTTCTACCCCATCGACTACGAAAATAAAAACATCTTCGGTGTGCTTCTGCTGTTTGCACACTTTTTAACTTTTAAGCACATACACACACACATAAATATTTGCAGATATAAACACACACACACACAAATGTAACACACTCACACATACAATAACACACACACACACAGTTGCTGTCATGGTGACGAGGGCTATAAACAAAGACAAGACACTCCTGCCCAACCACCAACTTGTCCTCATCAATGGCCAACTAAAGGGCCTCAAAACTGTAGGAAACGTGTCTTTTCTATCTGTACTGTCCACCGGCCTTTAACCCAAATGCTAAAATATTTGAAATTAAAATCAGTATCATCATCATCCTCTTCATCATCATTATCATCATGAGCATCATCATCATTATCATCATCACCACTATCATCATCATCATCATCATCATCCTGGTTTATTATATACAATCCGAGTGATTATATGAAATGCGATCTCAGGTGAGTCGCTACAAGTACGTGTTGAACACTCTCAGCTCTGGCGAGATCAAGGCAGCCTTCGGTGAGTCATCACTGCATTTGTGTAAATAAAACAATGCAGTAGCAACAACAATAGTGCAACAGTAATTAAATAACTATAATACGTTAAATATAACCATGCTACCACAAAAACAATCACAACAACAACCAACAACCACACAACAACCAACAACAACCACACAACAACCACACAACAACCAACAACAACCACACAACAACCAACAACAACAACCACACAACAACCACACAACAACCAACAACAACCAACAACAACCACACAACCACTCAACAACCACACAACAACCAACAACAACAACAACCACACAACAACCACACAACCAACAACAACCACACAACCAGCCAACAACCACACAACAACCACACAGGAGCGACAAAGGAGTCCTTCGAGGAACTGCCCACCTTCATCGAGTCCTTCAACACCATCTTCTTCAGCTACTCCTCGCCGGTCAACCTCATCGAGGGCAACCTCAAGAACAACTACTTCTCCATGGTGCCCAACCTCGAAGCTTCATTGTGCGCTTTATTTTTTTTCTGTTAATTTTTTTTTTGCGAACTTTATATTCGGTAAAATTATTATTATAATCATCATCATTGCCAACATCATTGTAAACATCATCATCATCGTATAACGTTACGTGCATACGGTGCAAAAAAAGATTTTTAAGAGGAAAATTAGTTTATTGAAACTTTCAACCACATCACCACATATCATCATCATCAGCACTATCACATATCATCATCATCATCACATCATCATCATCACCACATCATCATTATCACCACATCATCATCATCACCCCATCATCATCATCACCACATTATCATCATCACCACATCATCATCATCACCACCACATCATCATCATCACTACCTCAGTGAAGCGGTAGGGGCGCTCTTCAAGAAGCTGAATTGGACGAGAGTCTCCTTGATTATTGAAGCCAAGTCGTCTCTATACTCGGTCGCTAGATGATGGCGATGGCAATGATGATGATGATGATGATGGCGATGATGAAGATGGCAATGATGATGATGATGATGTTTACGCCACGTTAATAATACTCGTCGTTGTATTGTATTGTATGATGATGATGATGAGTATGTTTTTAATTATGATGATGATGATGATTAGGATAATAAGTGTTCATAATTATGATGACGATGATGATGATGACTTCTCGAAGACTGTGGCGGTGCACATGAGGTCGTTGTTCAAGGCGCGGAAGATCAAGGTGGTGGAGGAGGTCAAGTTCAAAGAGGACCGTCTCGACCGCTTCCATAAGGTGCCTGATCGCCATCATCATCATGATCACCATCATTATCATCGCCAACCTTATCTTTATTATCATCCTCGTCATGATGATTATCATCATTATCGTCATCATGACTACCATCATCATTATCATCATCATGGTTACCGTCATCATTATCATCATCATAATTGCTTCTTCATCACAACTATCATCAGATTTCATCACAACTATCATCAGATTTCATCACAACTATCATCAGATTTCATCACAACTATCATCAGATTTCATCACAACTATCATCAGATTTCATCACAACTATCATCAGATTTCATCACAACTATCATCAGATTTCATCACAACTATCATCAGATTTCATCACAACTATCATCAGATTTCATCACAACTATCATCAGATTTCATCACAACTATCATCAGATTTCATCACAACTATCATCAGATTTCATCACAACTATCATCAGATTTCATCACAACTATCATCAGATTTCATCACAACTATCATCAGATTTCATCACAACTATCATCAGATTTCATCACAACTATCATCACAACCATCATCATCACCATTATCACCATCACCATGACACACAGGCGTTAGAGGCGGTAAAGGAGACCCGTTCAAACATCTTGATTCTTCTAGTGAGTCAGCTGGTGCTCGACCGTCTGGTCTGCGCCCTGCACCATCAAGTCGGTACTTGTTGTTGTTGTTGTTTTAGTTGTTGGTGGTGGTGGGATTGTTGTTGCTGTCGTTGTTGAATTTGTTTTTTGTTGTGGTTGAATTGTTTCGATTATTACTCAGTTCACACATAAACACATGAACACACATCATTCACACATAATTCATCCACACATACACATCTATTTATGTATATATTATTATTATTATATGCATACAGGAGATGACACCTCAGAATTCTTATGTGTTCATTTACGTCACTGGTCTCGACTCTAAGACGCTTAAAGGCCTTTATCGGAATGAAGGTGTGATGTTGTATGTGTTGTAGTGTTGTGTGTGTTGTGTGTGTTGTGTTGTAGTGTGCGTGGTGTTGTGTGCTATAGTGTGTGGTGTGTGTTGTGTGGTGTTTTGTGGTGGTGTGTTGTGTGGTGTGTGTGTTGTGTTGTGATGTTGTGTGGTGTGTGTGGTGTAGTGTGTTGTAGTGTTGTGTTGTGTGGTGTGGTGAGATGTTGTGTGGTGTGGTGTTGTGCGTGTTGTGGTGTGGTGAGATGTTGTGTGGTGTGGTGTTGTGCGTGTTGTGGTGTGGTGCTGTGTGGTGTGGTGTGGTGTAGTCTAGTGTTGTGTTGTGTGGTGTGGTGTGGTGCTGTGTGGTGGTGTGTGGTGTGTTGTAGTGTTGTGTGGTGTGGTGTGGTGTAGTTTAGTGTGTTGTAGTGTTGTGTGGTGTGGTGTGGTGTGTTGTGTGTGGTGTGGTGTGGTGTGTTGTAGTGTGTTGTAGTGTTGTGTGGTATGTGTGGTGGGGTGTGGTGTGGTGTGTTTTGGTGTGTTGTAGTGTTGTGTGGTGTGGTGTAGTTCAGTGTGTTGTAGTGTAATGTGTTGTAGGTGTGGTGTGTTGTAGTGTGTAGTGTTGTGTGGTGTGGTGTAGTTTAGTGTGTTGTAGGGGTGGCATGTTGTGTGATAATGTGTGAACGTTACTTCTGACCACAAGGCAACAAAACGAAAAACATCAAGTTCACTGCCATGGATGCGCAGGTTTTTTTAAATTTTTATTCTTGAAACACCATGTATAAGGCGCACTTATATATCAAATATGCTCAATATTCTTCACAATTTAAAAAATCTTTTTA
>OX030961.1:7149419-7151919 GCA_943735955.1 Piscicola geometra
GGTTGAATGGATTGGTGCTGGTTAAAGAAGGGTGGTGGCTAGATCACACACACACACACACACACACACACACACAACAACGCACAGATCAATCTCATCGGAGCCTAAGACCTCCTTCTTCAAGGCTTTGAAGCGCAACAAGAAATCCACTGAAATGGCCCTCGAACCCATCCAAGCCCCTAAGAGCCATCATCAGTGAAGAAAAAAAAACACACACACATACATACACACACACACACACACACACACACATACATACACACACACACACACACACATACATACATACACAAAGTACACACTCACAAGCTTCGATTGCATCCTTCCTTCATCTCAACTCTTTTGCTAGATGGCAAAATATTATTGTGGTTACTTTCATCATTATTATGTTTTCATTAAAGAAATTCCTAAAATATCTTCACAATGAGTGCACTTCACTATGTGAATTCTTGTACGCTTTTTGTGATTTGTCTTCAGGTTTTTTTTCTGTGTTATGTGCTTGTGGGTTTCGCATAATTTTAAAATTGATTTTACATTCTTTGAAAGTCTGTAAAATCCAGCGTTAGTCGCAAATATAACTGATGCCTCATAACAATCAGTATCTTTAGCTTGAACCGATTAAGTGCTTATAATATAAGTTATATAGATTAAAAACCAGTTTATATTATAATTAAAATCATGTAAATATACTTTTCTACATTTATAAATTATTGCTATACTGTTTTATGTCATCTGAAACGTTCAAATTTGAATTAGACGCTCATCTGTTGTACGATCTAATAAGTATTCGTGTTTAATTTTTGTTTATTTTGATCAAATGTATGTTATATGTTTTCTAAATGTATGCATTTGTTTCGATATTTCATGTTTTTTCATGGTGATTTGTGTCTTACTAAGACTCTTAGTGTGTTTTTCAAGCATATTCGGCTGGTCACAGGAAGCAAATTGACGCTCGGAATATATTTAGAAAGCATAACAAATTCTATTAGTTTCTTTGGCATGAGAAGCCTAATGACTGCCTCTGAAAAGTTGCAATGGCTTTTGCTCTTCTTTATTGACTTAAAACAGTTTCTTTTGTCTCTTCATGGAAATTAATGAGCACAACTTTGGTTAAAAAACATATCTAAAGTCTCATTAAGGTATTAGGCCAAAATTTTGCACAAAATGTTATGCGCTATAACTCCTAACACTTGCAACTTTTAAAAGTAATAACCTTTTAAAGTCGAAACTATTTAAACTATTTATAGATACTTCATAAGCTCTAAAAAAAGAATATATATAAGTTAAAATATATTCAAGTTTTCCTATTGAAAGAAGATCTTTTGAAAGATCTCCTGAGGCTGCAATGATCAAAAGAGTGGCATGTGGAATCTCGGGAGGGGTTGACAGTGCAGTAACAGCCCATCTATTGAAGAAGAAAGGTTTGTGTATGAGTGGTGCTTTAAAACTCACGTGCTCATCTTGTTTACGCTAAATAAATAGGGATTAATAAGACACCATTGCTTCATTCCATGTCAGGCAAGGAAGTGGTGGGTGTGTTCATGAGAAACTGGGACAAGGGAGATGAAGGAGGCGGTTGTTCTGCAGACCGTGATGAAGAAGATGCTGACTTTGTGTGCAAACGTTTGCAAATTCCTCTTCTAAAGGTTTTAAGAATGTGATTTGGAATATGGGTAATTCATCAATTTAGTGTTGCATTAATTTATTTGGTCTATACTATAGACCAAAGAACAGGGTGAAAAAAAATTAATTAAAATTATATATTTTCAACTTCAAAATAAATTAATTATATAGACTCTATAGGGTGGAAGCCCAAGCAATGCCAACTCTTATTTATTTCAAAGACTGACAATTTGACAGGTTGATTTTGTGAAGGAATATTGGAATGAAGTGTTCAGGTGAGTGCTAGGATGACGTAGTTTTAATTTTCATGTCACAACATTGAATAAATCTAATTCACAAACACCCACCCAACCACGCCATAAAAACACCCAACCACGCCATAACAACACCCAACCACCCATTAACAACCAAACGCCCACAGCTACTTCATCACCGACTACAAAAACGGACTCACGCCCAATCCTGACGTTCTATGTAACAAACACATCAAGTTCGGTCACTTCCGGCAGCACTGTCTGCACCACATCGGAGTCGACGCCGTAGCCACTGGCCACTACGCCATGCACTCACATGGACAGTACGGAGAGCTGAGGAGTGAAGAAAATAAAAGTTTGTATGATAATGAGGGTGGGGGTGTTGATGATAGTGATGATGATGGTTGTGGTGGTATTAATAATATTAATGTTGAATCCAATTCGTGCGATTCACACTGCATTAACCAGTTCAAAGCGTCTAAAAACTATTGCAAATGCTCTTTATACATAATATTTATGGTAGCCTAAATGAAATATCATCATCATGACCACAGAGGCGAGACTTTTTCGCGCCAAAGACGATTCAAAAGACCAGACGTTGTTCCTCTCACAGATCTCTCAAG
>OX030961.1:7159419-7359419 GCA_943735955.1 Piscicola geometra
AAAGGAACGATCGTGTGAATTGTAATCCTAAAGTAGCGGTTAATTGTTGCCTGTGTAAATGACTTGAGCAGGTAATTAGGTTTGATTAAGTCCCTCTGACGCACTGCCTCCCAGAAAACAACAATTAGACGCTGCAAACGCCGCTGCTATTGAAAGTTGTGAATACAAAAAGTCAAACTGATCATTATAGTCAAATAATGGCAAAAATACATTTTAATAAATCAACGAAAAATAAATTATTTTAAAAGTTAATTTATTCTTTATAAAAGCACACAGTGCCAAGTAAGAAGGAAACATCACGAAATTATTTGTTAGGCATAATGGATGGGAGTCATTAAATAATGATGGAATTAAAACAAGCACTTGGCACATCGTCGTTCCGAGCGGAGGTCAAGCGGTGATTGCTCGCCAACTGCCCCTCATTTGCATCCGTCTGCCGATTGTATGCCACTCTCAGCGCTCGTGACCCGGTGCGGAGATAGCGCAGTGCTTAGAGGAGCGATAATGATAGACTATTGTGGCAGCATTGTTCAAAGATGCGAGATGCGAGCGGTGGTGAGCGCGTGAAAGACGCTGGTGGTAGACGGCTTATTAGCTGTAATTGCTCGTTGTCGTTTACTCGTCACAGGGGAGCTTTTCTTAGGTCATTTGTGCGCTAGGATCATGATGCTAGAGCCGAAAGCGCCAACAATGGTACTTTAGGAGGATCAGTGAATTAGATAAATTAGTGGCGGTACCTCACAAAAGAAGCAAGCAAAGACGCTGCTACGACGATCAATGCCTTCGTGATTGCTGGCGTGAGGCGCATGCAACAAAGGCACGAAATCATTTGTACGTCGTCAATTAACTTTTTAAGGAACAAAATACCGTCTTTGAAACGCTCGTCAATTATAACTCTACACCTTTGTCTATTTTAAATTAATAAAATAAAAGTTTTAACAAAATAATTGGTATATCATAATATATACAATTATAATAAAAATTTACATTCTAAAATTTTAACTTTACCGAACCGATTAATTCCATATGATTCGTTTCGTCATATTGTTGTATGGAACTATAACTCCAAACCTGATGGTAGAAGTCTACAAACAGTAGGTGATTTGGCTGCAAACCTTGAACCGGAATCCTATTCTTGGTAGACCATGAAGCAGTGAGAGAAGCAAACACATCGTTGATGATGGAGACGAATAACAGTATTGTAATATTGTTTCATATCAGGTTCAACAAAAGGATTAAATATTCAATGGTTCGCTAGAGGTTAAGATAGGACTCAAATGTTCTTCTTTTCAGCCACCCAAACGGTAATGCTTATAGATCAGTAGAAGTTTACGATTCATTAAATAATCTTGACTCGTGTGGATCAAATCTTTAGCGGTGCGCAAAATTCAAGTTGAGTTCTGTTGAATCTGAATCACCGAATCATTGATTCGCAAAGATCGTAGACATCAGAAGATCGAGATCATACTCATCATCTTCGGACCGAGCCATCAGGCCCAGGTCCCTCATAACCTCCTGGATCTCGATGAACTCCGAAAGGCAGTGAGCGAAGTTGCTTGACGGGACGCCATTTTCGCCCACCCTGTACCTGTGTATATGTTTGTGTGTGTGTGACTGTATGTGTGCTGCATACACATATACACAAACACACACACACACACACACACATACATACACACACACACACACACACACACACACACACACACACACACACACACACACACACACACACATACATACACAAACACACACACACACACATAAACACACACATACACACACACATAAACACACCTCCTCTTCTTTTTCACATTCAACACCTCTTTTCCATTCTTGTCCTTGTGGCTGTAGAAGCAGCAGTCACCGAATGGACACGTGTGCGACTGCTTGAAGTACTTGCACGCCTTGCCCCTGTCGTCACGTTGGTGGTGGTGGTGATAATGATGATGCGGTGGTGGTGGTGATAATGATGATGCGGTGTTGATGATGATGATGCGGTGTTGATAATGATGATGCGGTGTTGATAATGATGACGCGGTGTTGATGATGATAAAAATGTTGCGATAATGAGGCGGCAATGATGGTGATGATGACAATGACAAATATGGTGGTGGTAATGATTATGATGATTATAGTAATCGTTGCAGCAAGCACTCTCGGACGGACTTGAGAACGGCCTTGTAGTCCTTGATGATGTTCTGCTTGTCTTCCTGGTCGACGAACCAATTGTGTGAGGGCACGATGAAGTCCGTAGGTGTCCGACACTCCGGACAAGCCCTGGTGTTGATGATGGAGGGAGGAGCCGTTGATGAGGTGGTGGTTGGAAAGAGAGGTGTGGTGGTGTAAGGGGGATTTGTGGAAGTGGTGGTTGGAAGGGGTGTTTGGAAAGGAGTTGTGCAAGTAGTGTGAAGGTGGTAAGCGTTTCCAATTACGTCACGCTCAATAGTTTCTTTTCGGAGCGAAGACATGAAAAACAACAAAAAAAACAATAATAACAACCTCAACAACAAGAATTACAACAACAACACCACCTGAGGACTTCCTCATCAGCTGAGTTGTTCTTCCTCCATCTCCTGATGCAGTCCAAACAAAAGACATGGTTGCAGCCAGACAACAGACCAAACCTGCGTATAGACAATGTCTAGACAAATCCCAACAGACAGACCACGTCAAGACAGATTTCACCAACCAGATAAATGTCTAGACAGATCCCACCAGCCAGACAAACCTTCGTGTAGACATGGGCTCTTTCTCCCAGACAACCTCTAGACAGATTCCACACGTCTGCTTCTTGCTCGCTTCGGCAATCTTCTGATTTAGTTTTCTTTCCTCTACCATCTTTGCACACTCCTGCTCGTGTGTATTTGTGTGTGTCTTCTTGTATGTATGCATGTACCTGTATATATTCTGTATTTTAATAGTCATCAGAATTGACACAAGACACCTCTCGATGCGTGGGGGAGGAGTAGAAGAGATTGCACGAAGGACACTGGGTAAGCTCTGACGAACCATCCACCCACTCATTCATCCCCGCCTCCATCCCTCTTCTTCCATCCATCCCCACACCCACTCCTCCTCCACCAACACTGCACTCTGCGACATCTTGCACTACAGCCGAGTAGGATGCTGGTTGGACTGTGTGTGTGTGTGTGTGTGTGTGTGTGTGTGTGTGTATGTGTGTGTGTGTGTTTGTGCAATAAACAGTAAGAGAGCAAACATAAGAGATAAAAAAACACATACAATTGGCAGGTACGAATTCGGGAGCAAGAGCCCAGTTGAGAGAGTTGGAAGATGCGCCGTATTTACAAGCTGAAAAGGAAGAGTGGTCATGGCTGGGACTCTTTAGAGTTTTGTTGCTGGAAAGGATGGTGAAGTTGTTGTTGTGAGGGGGTCTTGGCAGGCTGAAAGAGGGTGCTAAAGAGGCTTGTTTGAGGCTGGTGTTCAGTCGCTTGTAGCTAACGTCATGATCGTACCTGTGAGCAACAACGAAAGAATTATCTTCAAAGAACTGTGGTAAATGAGTTTTGGATGGTTTATTGATTTGAAAGATGGACTTTGATACACTTGGAACCTGCAAGCTGCTCCGTAGTTGCAATGGCCTTGTACATAGTACCTGCAGACATTGGCAGGCACTGAGAGTTTGCACGCCTGTGCACTTGCTTCTTTGCTTCCGTGGCATCTTTGTGCATGAGTTGTTGTTGCTGAATATATGTTTTCACATTTTCTCAATTGCTTCAAAATTAACGCATTTTAAACGTGCAAAATATGAATTTTTCGTGAATTTTTGAATAATTTTTACTGAGAAATGATAGGTTAAAATCTATCATTTCATTTAACCCTTAAATTAATAGATAAACTTTGTTTTATAAACAAATTTTTCAAAAAAAAAATTAATTCATACATTTTATATTATAAAAAGTTAATTTAAAGAGTTATCTTTTTATTGTTGATAACAATATTCAAAATAAGAAAAATTTAACTTGAATGTATATATATATATATATATATATATATATATATATATATATATATATATATATATATATATATATATATATATATATATAATGAGCTTTATACTTGCATTTTATATATATATGTCATATATTATATGATAATAATAATATAGCCTTAAAAAGTATTTAATTTGAATTTGAAAGTTACAGATTTTTCATATTCGGCAATCCGTACTAGTTGAAAAAAATCCTTTTGCCAATTCAGGCTTTTAATATTTCGACTCATTCGGCAATGTCAATTTCGGCAATTCGCACTAGCACCTTTGGAACAGGAGATAGCAGAATGAAATATTGCCTACTTGAAAACTTAATTTCTATAAATTATTTTTATTTTTTCTCACTTTTTCAAAGCTTTGTCTCCGCCTTCAGCCATGGAAACAGAAAATTAAAGTATTTCTTACGCAATTTGAACAAGCAATTGGAAAGAGAATAAAAGTTAAACAAGATATTTAAAGCAAATTGTCATTACAATTATTTTTTTCATTTTTTTCATTATTTGCATTTATCGAAATGTTTTTTTGATGCAAAATTCAAATATATTTTATTTATACAATATTTCAATACTTTTATTATGTAAACAATTAAATGGCGGATGATTCTCAGGCGGCAAGGATAGTTTTCGATGGATCAAATGATATTCAAAGTTTATATTATAAAAATTAATTGTTAACAATTTAAATATATTTAAATATTTTAGATATTCTAGTTTAAAACTATTAAAAATTGAAAGATCTTCATTTATTTGGTGTTGCGTCAATAGACGTTAAAAGAACGTTGAGATTTGCGTCAAATAACTAATAATATTTTATTAAAATGTCAAAAAATTCTGAAAAAAAAGACACAGGTTTGTAATAAAATTCTTATTTTTAATCTAAAAGTATTTAAGCGTACTTTTCATGCAGACGGTGACGACTGTGACTCAGACAGCAGTCTTGTAAAGTTTTCGTTAATTGACAACAAAAAAGAAGGCATGTATATATACGCCTTTAATTAATTACATATCTATTTAATAATTAAATCACTGTAGGCTCTTTACGTGTAGTTTCATCCTTTTATTTAAATTTTCTCTCATATTTTATATTCAAATACTATAAAATCTAATTTCTAAGAATTGTGTTCACCCTCTCAGCCTCTCCAACACCATCTCATTCCTCTTGCACCAAGAGCATTGCCATGAAGGCAACCCACAAAAGCAAGTTGGAGAAGCCATCTGTGGTAATATTCCCACATGCGAATGTCGTTCACTATTATTACTAATAAGACTAATGATGAGTAATAGTAATAAGAGTAGTATTAGTAGTAGTAGTAGTAGTAGTACTACTGCTTCTAAAATATATAAAACTCATTTCCTTCGAACATTTTTTGACTCCTTCTCCACCCTCTCACTCCATCAGAAAGCCAATTTCCCAACACAACTCTACCGCAAGGATCTCATCAGTGCCATGAAGCTGCCTGATGCAGAGGTCTCCTAGAAGCATCATCATCATCACTGCTACCATCATCATCATCACTGCTACCATCATCATCAATATATTCATCTTATAAAATTTCTAAATTGCTTTTGAATACAAGACTTCACTCATCACCAATACAACCACCATCATCATCACAAATACAACCACCATCATCATCACCACTACCACCATCATCATCACCACCACTACCATCATCATCATCATCACGCCAGGTTTTGCATCCAGACGACTATATAAGGATAGTGGATGCTTGGAGGCAAGAGTGGGAGAAGGGTGTGCAGGTGCCCGTCAACCCGCACGCCAGCCATCCCTCCACTGTCAAGTGCGTCTGCGTGCATTGAGATTGTGTGGCCAGGGGTGGTAGTGATGATGATTGTTTTCATCAAATACTATTATCATCGTTTTATACTATTATCATCATCATCATCATCATTATTATTATCTTCATCACAACAGACACATAAAGGAGAATGAACTTCTGAATGGCAGTTATGGCTTCAAGCTGTTAGTGTTCCAATAAGCAACTACTTTGTCATCACCATCGTCATCTCAACACCCACTCACCATCACCATCATCCCAACATAAACTATCACTCACCATCACAATTCCAACGCTCATCCACACACCATCATCCGAACAACCATCTCCATCCCCGTGAGCAACCACTACCACCACCACGCCACAAGTAACCAACCAGCCCTCCCACCACTCTCACTACCATACAACCAACCAACCCTCCATCCATCCATCCATCCACCACCACCACCACCAGACCCAAGAAACTCCTCCGCTCCACGATGGACGAACACTACGCGCCTTCCATGCACGAACTTCACCAGACACAGAGGATGGCTGAAGAGGTCTCTAATAATAATAAGAAGAATAATTATTATTATAATGATAATAATAATAAAAAAACAATAATAATATGGATATTAAGAATAATAATGATAATAATACTTTACCCTTTGACTCGATCTGAAATTCACCACCAATCCAGGTGTGCAGGTATGACCTAGATCTCTTGGACATCACATGGCTCGGCCTATATAATGACCTTCGCAAGCAGTGGGGTGAGCACCTTCTCCCATCATCATCACCACCACCCATCAAACATTTCATCCCAATTCTGTCTATCCTTCCCGCCATCCTTCCATCATTACCACACGCCACTCCCTTCTATCAACACCCTCCTTGCGTCATCACCACCCCTTCTACCATCATCACCCCCTCCCACCACCATCATCACACTCTTCCACCCACCCAATTCAAATTTCCCCCCCCCCTCTTCTCCAACCCTCCCACCCACCCCATTCAATTCTCCCCTCCTCCTCCCCCTCCCCCCTTCTCCAACCCTCCCACCCACACCCCTTCCGCACAAGGCGAGGATGAACTGAGCGACTGGTGGATGGAGCGGCTGGTCGAGGCGATCGAGGACGGCTGCCACAGCGCCATCAAGGACGTCCAAGCAGCCGGCATGGAGTTCGACGAAGACGTCGTGTGTGACGTGTGTCGCATGGTGCGTGCGTGTGGCGTGTGGGGGGGGGAGAGTGGCTGTGAGGGTGTATTTGGGTGTGGGTGGGTTATGGGGTGTTTTAGTGGGGGGTTGGGGTTTTGGGGTAGAAGGAGAGTGGATTGGGTGGGGGGGGGGTGTTGATGAGTGTGGGTGGATTGAGGAAGGGGTTGGGTGAGCTGGTTGTGGGTGGGTGTGATGGGAAAATTAAGTAGGTACTTGAGTTGTGAAATTCCCTCAAACGACACTGCAGCCGGATGTAGAAGACGGCAACGAAATGGTTTTCTGTGACGTGTGTGACGTTGGTGTTCATCAGGTTATTGTCTTCTAATCAAACCTTTGCTCTATTACATGATGATTAATGCAATTTATCAATCAATTATTTCAATTTAATAATGATTAATTTATTCAATAAAACATTTTCATACGAATTACAATTAAACAATTAAATTATAACATAAAATTAAACATTTAAATGATAATATGACATCAAACGAATCCAGTTGTGTTACGGCATCACGAAGATACCGAAGGGCAGTTGGTTGTGCAGGACTTGTGCTGTTGGCCTGAAGCCCAGGTGTGCCCTGTGCACTGTGCAGGGAGGGGCCATGAAGATCACCACGTGAGGAGGGGGGGGGGGTAGTTGGGGATGGGTTGACAGATGAGGGGGGGGTAGTTGGGGATGGGTTGACAGATGAGGGGGGGGTAGTTGGGGATGGCGTGATAGATGGGGGGGGATGATGGTGGGGATGGGTAGATGGATAGAGGGTTGGGTTGATGGATGTGTGGATGATAAGGATGGACAGATATGTGAATGAGGTTTTTGGTTCGAACTGTTCTCTTTCACCTTTCTTTTCCACAAATCACCTCTACACCCCTACGAAAAACCCTTTATCTCACCCTTTCACCACACCCCCCCCCACCAACCATCCAACAGGGACGGTCAGCAATGGGCACACCTCTCTTGCGCCATCTGGATTCCTGAGGTGGTGGTCGTCGACTCGCTCAAGATGGAACCCGTGGGCAAGATTGATGACATTCCTGTGGGTGTGGTTGGGTGGTCTGGTGGATGGTGTGGTCGATGGGGTAGGTGGATGTGTTGATGGATGATGGATTGATGGGGTAGGTTGATGTGTTGATGGGTGATGGATGGAAGGGGTAGGTGGATGTGTTGATGGGTGATGGATAGAAGGGTAGATGATGGTGGATCCATTTATCACTCACCACCACTACTCCACCCATCACAAACCCACCACCACCATCTCCCCCCCCCCCACGACCAACCCACAACCACCACAATCCTCCCCCCTTCCCACCACCCTCCCCCCCCCACGACCAACCAGATGAGTCGCTGGAACCTGATATGCGCGGTTTGCAAGGAGCGATCGGGCGCGTGCGTGCAGTGCTCGGTGAAGAAGTGCAAGGCGGCCTTCCACGTGACGTGCGCCTTCGCCAAGAACTGGTGCATGAAGCTGAACCTCGAGGACGCCTCCAAGGAGCTGCAAGTGCAGGTGGGTGGGTGGGTTTCAGATGGTGAAGAGGGGGTTTGCGGGTGTTGAGGCTGGTTTGTTTGTGTTTGTGTGTGTGTCCACTCCATCCTTCCCATTATATTTCATTTGACCATCACCTATCCTCCCACCATCACCTATCCTCCCACCATCACCTATCCTCCCACCACCATCTATCCTCCCACCATCACCTATCCTCCCACCACCACTTATCCCTCCACCGCTACCCATTCCTCCACCACCACGACCCACCCTCCACCACAGCCCATCCCACCCTCCACCACAACCCACCCTCCACCACAACGACAGTCCTACTGCGGCCTCCACTCGCGAGACAAGGAGGCAGATGTGACGTCAGAGGCCGTCCCAGATGATGAAGAAGCCATCGTCGAAAATTCCAGAAGGTGATGAGGATGGTCGTGATGAAGGTGGTGGATGGTTGTGAGGATGAGAATGAGGAGAATTAAAAATAGAAAAAATATTGTTTAAAAAATTTATTATGTATGTAGTAATAGTAGTAGTAGTAGTGGTAGTAGTGGTATTAGTATTATTAGTAGTGGTAGTAGTAGTAGTAGTAGTAATAGTAGTAGTAGTAGCGGTAGTAGTAGTAGTAGTAGTAGTAGTAGTAGTAGTAGTAGTAGTAGTAGTAGTAGTAGTAATAATTGGACAACAGGATGCAAAAGATAGCAGACGAGTTTTACTGTCACGTGGAGGTGGGGCAGGTGGCGAGGAGGTTGGGGGTGGAGGAGGATGTGGTGTCGATGGTCTACGAGTACTGGAAACTCAAGAGGAAGGTGTGTGTGTGTGTGGCTGTGTGTGTGTGTGTGTGTGTGTGTGTGTGTGTGTGTGTGTGTGTGTGTGTGTGTGTGTGTGTGTGTGTGTGTGTGTGTGTGTGTGTGTGTGTGTGTGTGTGTGTGTGTGTGTGTGTGTGTGTGTGTGTGTATGTGTGGGTGTGCCACTTCGCAATACCCTCCCAGCCCACCCAAAGTCTTCCCTCAACCCCCATCACCCCCACAACAGTGCAACTTCAACAAGGCACTACTGCCACCTCGGGTGGAGGAGGGTGATCTGAGGCAGGGCCAAGACGTCTTGAAGGGCAGGCTTAGAATGTTCATCCACTTGAGGCAGGACCTGGAAAGGGTGGGTGACGCTTCGTTGGGGAGGGGGGGGTTTGAGTGCATGTTTGAGGTGAGGGAGGGTGAGAAAGAAAGGGGGGGGGGTGGTTCATGGAGGGGTAGATATAGGTACCCATCATCATCATCTTATTCATCATCATCATCGCCATCATCATCATCACCATTATCACTTCCACAATCATCATCATCACCATCATCACTTCCACAATCATCATCAGGTGCGCAACCTCTGCTACATGGTGAACAAGCGGGAGCGCATGCGAGCTTCCTTCTACCAACTGAAGAGGGACCTCTTCGCGCAACAAGTCAACGCCCTCCACCACTACTACTACTACGATCACCACCCCCTCAGCAACGACAACAGCAACAATAGCAACAATAGCAACAACAACAACAAAGACATAGAAGCGCTGCAACAAATCCACCACTACAACGAGTCCTTCTACGACAAGCCCTCCCACATTCTGCGCACTTCTAAACACTTCGAAAAGAAGTGTCATGATGATGATGATGATTCCGCTGATGATCATGATGATCATGACAATGATTCCCACGTCAACATCGACGTGGGCGGGGCTTACGGTGACGGCGTCATGACATCGTCATCATCATCACTACCAGCGCACCCTCACTCACTCACTACTTCTTCCTCCTCTTCCTTCTCCTCCTCCTCCTTCTCCTCCACCACACTCACCACCTCCGCATCGAACTCAATCCACGACTTCCTCTTCGCGAAGACACTCTCCAAAAAAAACAACAACGCCTCAAAAAGCAAGGCTTCCAAATCCCTGGTCGACCTCGTCACTACCACTACTACCAACACCGCCACTGGCACTACTATCACCACCACCCCCAGCATCACCAGCAGCAGCAGCAGCCACAAAAGCGCCAAGAAACGCAAAGCGAAATGGCAGCTGGGCGACAATCCGTACGCCCGTCCAACGTACAAGAGTTTCGCCTGGATGCTCGGCTCGAGAAAGAAGCGAAAGTTGAGTGGTGGTGGTGCTGATGATGATACTGCTGCTGCTGCTGCTGGTAATAGTGGTGGTGGAGGCGGTGGTGGTGGTAGGAATGATCCGGCTGATCCCGGTGGTGGTGGAGGTGGTAATGAGACGGGAAGTGGTGGTGGTGGTGGTGGTGGTAGTAGTAATGATCCTGGTAGTGGTGGTAATGATCCTGTTGTTAGTGGTGGTGGTAGTGATCATGGTGGTAATGGTAATGATCCTAGTGGTGGTGGTAATGATCATGGCGGTGGTGGTAGTGATCCTGATGGCCGTCGTCTACGTGGTTGTTGTGGTTCTGCTGCTGGTGGCCGTGATTCAGAAATAAACGCTAATAATGATGATAATAATAATATCAATAATAATAATAATGATAATAATATCAATAATGATAATAACGATAATAATATCAATAATGATAATAACGATAATAATATCAATAATGATAATAACGATAATAATAATAATAATGTCGATATTAATAATGAAGTGAATGAAAAGATGGAGGTGGACGTTAGTAATGGTGGTGTTGATGATGATCACAAGGATGGTGCTGATGATGATTTAGTAAAAGATGAAAATCATTCACATAAAATTGTTAATAATAATCTAAGCGATTCAATTGTTAATGATAATATTAATAATAATAATTATAATAATAGTGTTATTAATAATAATACTAAAATCCAAATTAAAAATAAATTAAATAACGGTTACAAAAAGTGTAAGATGAGAACGGCTGCATCTTCAAAGAATAAGAAGTTAAATAATGGTTCAAAAGATGATGATGATGATGATGCTGCTCACGATGATGATGATACTGAAAGAGTGAGTGAAGGCAAGAAGAAGAGGGAGGGAAGGAGTGAGATGGAGAGTGCACTAGAGCGACTGAGGGAGATAGTGAGGAGGACGGAGAGTGATGCTAGAGTGACGTTGGTGAGACTGCCAGACGCTGATGCCGGTAAGGGAGGTGGTGCTGATGATGATGATGATGGTGGTGGTGGTGGTGGTGGTGGTGGTGGTGGTGTTAATGATGATAAAGGTGGTGCTGATAATGATGATAGTTATAAAGGTGGAGGCGGTAATGATAATGATGTTGACGTCACAAAAGTGGAGGAGAGGAATGGCCTCAAAAGACCAGGTCTGTTCGACGCTACGGCATTCTTCAGGAAGACCTCCTTAATTAATAACGTCAATAATGATCCTAATACTAATAATAATAAAATTAATAATAATAATAATAATAAAGATGATGATAATAATTCAATAAATGAGTTCGAGACGGTTGGAAATGGGGTTGGGAAGTGGTGTGAGTGGAGTGTGAGGATGATGGACGCTGTGAAAAGCACTGAGACGTTGTCAAGGCGTGGTAGAGAAGGGGGCAGGGTCACGAGGTATCGGAAAAGTCAAGGTCATGGAGGTGCTGATGATGATTGTAATGGTGGTGGCGATGATAGTAGTTGCAGTGGTTTTGAAGATAATGATGCTAAAATAATTGGTGGTGATGATGATGCTTCATGGAGGAGCTCTAGAGGCAGGAAAAGCTTCACCCTCCCACATACAAACTCAATTAAAAAATCTAAAAATAATAAGAACAATAATTTAAAGAATAAAAATAATAAAATTGAAGAAAAAGAATTGAAAACTAGCACTTGTGTTGTTGTTGATGATGATGATACAATTGAGATTCTAGAGATCGATGGGGGTTTCGTTTATGCTAGTAGTGATAGTAATGAGAATAAAGATAATAAAAACAATAATAATAATAATAGGAATAATAATAACATTAGAAATAAAGCCTCTCACAACTCACCCATCAAATTCCCGCCAAATAGTTTTTCAAACTGCAAAAATGGCGGCAAAGACATGAAAAGGCTCGAAAGGGCGGCAAAAAGTTTCTGCAGGAGACCAGCCTCTGACGGACTGAGACGCATCCAAGCTACACTGGACGGATATCTGAAGAAGAAGGGGCTGGGTGTCGATGGTGCTAGTAATGATCGTCTTGGTGGTGATGATGATGATGATGATCGAGGTGGTGATGGTAATGATGGTGATGAGAAAAAATCACCACCATCACCATTGAGGACTGGCGAAGGTTTTTTGGGGGGTTGTGACGTGGGCAGTAAAGTGGCAAAGTCGTGCAATGGGAACAGCATCCTGGATGAGTTTTCCGCCATTCTTTCTAAGAATCAACTTCCACAAAAGAATGGAAAACAGGTTTCTAATGCTAGGAGTAGTGAACCTTTAAAAAGTAATAAATTAATGAAGAATAATAAATTGTTATTTAACAAAAAAATAAGCTATTTATTAGAGAATGGTGACACGAACATTCAAAAGTATCTCAAAAGTAACGCCCTCACAGACAAATTTAAAGTTGTGCCTTAGTTCACATTTCGATTTAAATGAATATTAAGGCATACATTTTTTTAATTTAAATTTTGTTTTCATAATTTAATTTAATTAATAAAAAAATAATATTTAAATAATTCAGATGTATTTACTTTATTAAAGTGTTAATTAACTTCGTGTGGTACTTTTTGGCTAATTACAAAGGCAATCATTTAAAATGCCATTTGTTTGGCTCCTTCTCAATTGTTTTGGAGACATGATTAAATGTTAATTCTTCGGACTGTTGGAAAGACAGGCGAATATCGGCTGCATCGATGGTAATTGAGTGGCAACCCCCCTCTCCTCCACCACCCCTAATCTTGTTTTGGAAAGCGTTTCCTTGTATAAAAGAACCTTTTCACACTATAATGAAGAATTTATATATATAAGCCCTTTATTTTCTGAAATTTATATTATTATATCTTTTGATCAATAAACCGATTTATTTTCCCTATGCGTCCTTTCTCTACCCAAACCTTTTAATCACCATGACAAGCATTTAGAAAATATATTTAATTAATAAAGAATAATAACAAAGATGGTTAGTTCTCACATGAAAAATAATGAAAAAAAGTTTTTTGATTATCTTTTTTATAAATAACATCCATTTTTGTAAATGGTTTTACATTCAAATCACGACTACCCTACGTTCCCCTAGGCACGCGTAATCCGTAGGAGCTTAGCTTAGGCATAAATGATTCTTAAAATTTGTAAAATTATTTTAATTTTTATCTTTCTAATTGTCATTCTTAAGGCGTAATGGAAGTTTTCACGAAAGTATTTTTAGTACAAAGTCACAAATAACGACGACGTTCGTGAGAGACTAATGGCGTCTTACAAAACAACTTTACTGTAATTTCGAAGGTCCGTCGGGTAACAAACAAATGAAAGAAAGTCTGAGAACAACATCAAGTCTACTCAGCAGAGCGCTTCAAGCTGTCAACAACAATCGAGTTCCTCAGTACCACGAACGAATAAGAAAAACACAACGCCGCATAAATGACCGTATCTAACACCTCCAACTTTTCGGACAGGCCCTTGAGGTCCCATAGAAAGTACCAGAGCAGGAAGACTGCCGACAGGGGCAGGTAGTAGAGGAGGTTTGCCAGCGCGAGGTTCTGGATGGTGTGCTTGATGTTCTTGTAGACGAATATCTCGTGACTGCTCAGTTCGGCCACGTCCGCTCCGTAATTAAAGTCCGTTACGTCTTTGTTAGGCTCGTTAGTCAGTGCACTGAGGTGTTTCTTGCTACTGTTGTTGGTGTTTTTGTCGTCATTTTCGTTGTTGTTGATGTTTTCATTGTTTAAAGCATTAGGCGAAAGTTTCAATTGAGAAAACCCCTCTTTAATCTGGTAAAAAGGTGGTGTTGTTTGGAAGTTTCTCACAAATCTGTTTGCTTCTTCGCCTCCCTTCTGCTCTCTGCCAACGCTTTGGGTTTGCCGTCTAAAGGAAGAACCCTGTCTGATGCTCCTGCTTCTTCTGCTGCTGCCCAGCCTGCTCTGGTCTGCACTCAAGGTGTTTGAGTACCTGGAAACGTTTTGACACTTTGGCATTTCTTCCCCTCGATGGCACAGGCTGCTGGAACTCTTGCTGGTCGGCATGAAGATGTTCGAGAATGTCTTTTTGATGTAGAAACTGGTGATTCGGTGGATCTTCGGTTTGTGCTTGTCGCCTGTCTTGAAGTGCCGTAAAAGAATTTCTTTTTTGTTTTCAATTCCGGAAGGAAGCTCGTTGGAAGATGACAAAAAAGGCGGGTTTCTCTTGCTGGAAACGTCTTTGGATTCATCGAAGGCGATTGAGGCCCAGGACAGGGTCTTGTTTTTTCCCGTGGAGAGGGGTCTTTTGGCGCAAAAACGCATGGAGGGATGTCTTTCCAAGTCTCTTCTGAAACTTTCTTGATGCTGAGCTTTGTCCAAGAGGTTTTTTCTGTATGATAGATTAATTCTTTGATTATTCGAATGAACTGGAAATGAATATTTTTTTTTATTTCAAAAGAAAATCCTATTTTTAAAAAAGGTGCTTGACAAACTTGAGACTTGGCCTTGCAGGTCGATTGCGTTTTTTGAGAACCATTAATTTTTCCATCATGAAGTCTCCTTGCCCCTTTTTTTCTTTCTCCACCCGCATCGAACCACCAAAACGATTTCGACTTCTTACTTTGTCCGAACTCAGAAACTCGTATAATGAACTGTCCATAAAATTGTATAAAATATGAACAAATATTATTTGCGAATATAAACTGACTGAACGAAACCAATATATGCGATGACTGCGTTAATTTTTCATAAATTAGTAAAAGCCCATTTTGAAACTAAAATAAATCACCTTTCCAGCAAAATTCGTTCCTTTGAGACATTCCGTCTAGTGCTGAATCTCAAAGACGGATGGCTCTCGTCTGAACTGCGCTCAGATTTCGAGGAGGATCTCGAAGACTTATTGGAATCGGGACCACTGCCTGTCGAGGACAACCTCGTCTTCTTCTTCAGTTTCTTTTTGTTGCTGCTCTGATCAGAACTTGAGAACTTCAAAGGTTTCAAAAAAACTGACGATGTAGACTCTTCGGATTTCTTTCTCGCGTCATTTAAATCTTCGTCGTCGTCTTTTTGCGAGTAGACAAACTGGCGAGAGTGTGTTTTGTAGGAGGGGCTGTTGTCGACGCTGAGGAAGTTGGACGAGGTGTCTCTTAGTGTTCGAAGTCTCGGCTCAACTGCCATCTTGCGTTTGTCTTCGTGTGCCTCTGCAAGCAATGCCTTTCTCGCATCATTTCGTTCAACTTTTTTCAGAAAACTTAAATTTATTGACTCTGAACTTTTTTTACTTCTTATACTGTATCTGAATTGTTTTGAATTTAAAAAATTGTTATTTAAACAAATGGTTTTGTCATGTAGAAAAATTTTAATGCTTTTGTTAAGAGGATTAAAAATATGTTTTTTTTGTGATCTCATCACTGTCTAACATCGCAAAACTGATGAAAAACTTTAAGCATTGAAAATAAAAACATAGAAATTGATAATTTTAAACATCAAAACATCTAAAAACCTTCAAAAAGCAATTAACAATCGCTTTTTTACAAAAACTAAAAGACATGCGCCTTATAGTCTATAAGTTATATAAGTTATATGGTAGGACAAGACCTGAACGACGGGTGTCTGTCGAGCTTCGGCGAGTCTCTGGCGTTGGAGTTCCTGAGAGATGATCGCTTCTTGACACTGCTAGTCGAAAAGTTTCGCTGCTTGCGGCAAAAGCTGCCGGTGAGAGTCAGCGTAGAAAAGTCTCTTTTCCTTGGTTTCGTCTTGAAAAGAACCTCTTTGGAATATTCTATGCTGTGTGAGTAATTTCCTGCGCTCAAGTTTCCAGCACTGAAGTTGGGCGAGGGAGTTTTCAGTTCGTTTTTTGGGACATTTTCAGTCGATGTCAACTGTTGAAAACGCCTTTGAGAGTGGGGTGGACTTTCGGTGAGTGTGAAGTTTTTGACTTTGTAGGTGATGTAGAAGATGAAAGAAAATATGAGTGGAATGACGTGGGAACACAGAGTGAAGAGGAGTAGCAGATCAGCTTCTGAATTCTGACCCCTTCTCAACCTGTAGTCTAAAAACGGCAAAACCCCCATCACACTGCCCAGCAGCCAAGACACCAACAACAGAGTAAATGCCTTTATCATCCACTCTAACCTAAACTCTTGAAAATGATCTCCGCGTGAGTTTCTCTCGTTGACATCATTTTCGAAAATTTCATCTATTTCCGCTTCTTCTTTTTTGATCGCTTCATCGACTTTTCTTTCCGCCTCAACTTGAAAACTCTCTGTGTCTTTGTTGGTGGTTTCATTGGGTGGAACGGCGCTTAATTCGCGGGGTTTTTTTCTTTCACATTTGGAGCACACGTCGTAGAGAACGAGTGAAGACATGCATGTAAAGTTGATCGACCTGAAGACACACTCCACCACGTTCCACGCACTGCTCACGTCTGTGGTGAATGGAAGCCATTGGTTATTGTTGATGGATGGATGCATGAATGGATGGATGCATGGATGCATGGCTGAAAGGATTGCTAGATGGATGAATCAATGAGTAGATGAAGAGATGAATGGATGGATTGATATTATCACTAGCTCAGTGGTCTTTGAACACATTTAGGTTCAGTCCTATTTTCTTTTATAGTATCATAATGAGGCAATTTCAAAATGTATACGTTTCGAGTGTATGAGTTATGTACAAAGCTGTGGTCATGATGTTGAATATTTAAATAGAATATAATTGAAGTTCTGAGAGAATAAGAAAAGTATTTTTCTTTTTTAGATATATGTGTATTGACAGATCCTTAACAGCAATTTACTTCTGAAAAATTGCTAAAGATTGAAAGGGACTGATTTTAGATTTGAAGTAGGAAAGTTTCAAAGTATTCGGGAAATTTAAATAAAATCAAAGTGTCCTGGAATTAAGATTTCTCGGACATCACAGTATTTAAAGATGGTTTATTTTACAAATATGCTTACTATTCAAGAACAAATTGCTTCGGTTGCTTTTGAAGTAAATATTTTGTTGACTTAGGCTTTTCTTATCAGCTATAATACCGATGAAGACTTGATGCTAAAATCTTTTCACACATAAAAAAACAATAATTAAATATAACTTTTTCTATTCTTCAACAATTTTTTTAATCAAAATTTTAAATTAAAGGGGTTTCTACTTATTCAATGAATTTCAAAAATTTTACTTCTAATACGTGCCACATTTGCGGCTTTTCCACAAAGCTCATTTATAATTCATAGAAAGAACCAGCGAATAAATCGCTTCTTCCGGTTTAAATTCCTTTGAGAATCAAAAAGTAAATTTAAACTTCAAAGCGTTATTTATTTCGGAACCTCTTCTTCGCATCCTTCTACGATAGGGCTTATAGCCACAAGAGCGGCTCAAACCTCAGTGAAAGCATGTTTTGATAATTAATTCTAGAATGTATACCGCTCGCAAATCTCCGACAACAATGGACAAGACATTATTAAAACTTTCGGCTAGAATATACTCAATAGGAGAACACAAGGCGTGAATGTCGATTAGGAAAGGTCCAGAGATAATGGCACTGCCTGTATGGGAAAGATGCACTACCACAGCGAACTAGCATTTGGATGTTGTAAATATAAATTTTAAAGTGTTATAATTGAATATGAAAAGTTAATTCAAGAAATTTCGGTTTAATGCAGTAAATCTATCAGAATAGTCTCAAAAACCTTTTGATTTTTAATTTTCAAAAACAAGTTTCAAGGTTTTATGATTCCACGTAACTGTGTCATTCACATTTGAGCGACAGAACCTCATTAGAGTGATCGTTGGCTCTGTCTGAATGCGTCTATATTCACGCAAACGAATTTAGTGAAGCTTTGGATATTTTGTTATATTTTTTGCGTGGGTCTTTTGAGAAATTAATTCAAAAAATATTTTTATTTAAATAAACTACACGCTTTTAAATTAACAAAAATGTTCTACAAAGAAACCCTCGAATTCATAGGACATCATGGCTATTTGCAAGGCTCAAATTAAACAGAAAGCATGAAAATGTCGCAGGTTTTGTCTGATTGCATGGGTCGAAAGAAACAAACGACGAACCATTGCAGCTGCGAGAAGCGATCAAGAAACACAGCGTCGAAACGGCTTGCAAGACGCCACAGAACATTTGGGATGTGATCAACACAAGGTAAACAAAGCCCTGTGTCTGCGGAGGATGTTTTACGCTGGAAACGTCTTTGTATGGAGGTGATTGCTGTGGTTGTTGTTGCTGCTGCTGTTGTTGTTGATGTTGCAGTGAGTCTGCCAATACATCTTGTTGAGAAATTGTTGATATTTGCTGTAGCTGTTGTTGTTGCTGGTGTTGTAGTTGTTGTTGCTGCTGTTGTTGCTGTTGTTGTTGTTTTTGCGGTTCCATTGATGGTTGTGGCTGGCGTTTGTGCATTAGTAGGTTCTTACGTTCAAAGAAAGCTGAGGCGCTTCTCATTTTGAAGCGTAATGCCTTGAGACAGCTCAGAAAGACGGCGACGACCACGAAAAACAATGAAAACTTGAGGAACATGAGCAGAAACGACCAGACTGTGGAGTTTATGAGTGGTAGCCCTTCCTTGTTGGGGTTGTCAGTTGTGTTGTTGCTGTTGTTGTTAGCCATAGTGTTGTTGTTGTTGCTATTTTTGTAACTCATTGTGTTATTGTAGCTTATAGTGTGGTTGTTACTGTTGCTGTTGATCATATTGTTGTTACTGTTACTCATAAGGTTGTTTCAATTATTGAAAACGTTTTTATCGCTCGTGTAGTTTTGCATGGAAGCGAAAAACGTAAAGTTTGCAGTTGCACTTCGGATCGTTCTCGTCCGAGGCCTTCATTGGTGGCGCTTTTCTGAAACCTTTGAAAGCAAAAACAACTAAAACTACAACAACAATGTGTTTTCGAAAATGATAATTTGATGTTTTTTCATGCGTTTAAATTGGGATTTTAGGTTGAAATTGAAAAGTTAATTTGGAACCTTCCATGATAAACTTTAATCATTATTGTTAACGAAACCTTTTGAATATGTAAATACAATTTTTAAAAGACGAACAATTGAAAAAATTTAATTTGCCGCATGAACACACTCGTTTTAATTATGCAAGAACAAACAAAACTAAAAGATCTCATCAATAAGAATGTTTATTATTTCTTAAGGCGACTGCGAGGGTTTAGCGGCTTAATTCATTTTTTCCCCAATTTTCCTGGGTTCAATTCCCAGCATCGCCATGCTTTAGCCTTCACGTAGGACTACAACTTTCAAAGGTTCGAATGTTCCAAAAAGGGAACACACTCCAGAAGTGAATCAGATCACGTGCTGGTGCCGAAGGATTTGATCAATGTTCAGAAATGAGAAGAGACTAGCCGCCATTACTAGTTAATGAGTTCTAATTCATTTGAAAAATAAATGGAAGATAAGAAAAAAAAGAAAAAAATGTGTTTTTTGGAATGATGAAGAAAGAAAAAGCTGGAAAATAAAAATTTAAAAAATTAATGTTAAAATTTTATATTTAAAAGCCATTCCCCACATAAATATAAAGAATTTAATTGAAAAACTGGAAGAAGAAAAGAATTGTAAAAATCTGAAAGTAAAATAAAGGCATTTCTATCAATTAATTTTGGCGCTGAAGAAAAGCAGGCGGATAATAATGGCTGCAAGGAGGATGAGTGAGCTAAAGTGGATTTATGTGTTTCCGCTCGCACTTTAAAATAACCGAGTGTAATCCTTATGGCTTCTTTTTATAGACTCGTATACGGTGGACACTCTATGCAGCGAGAGTAGAAACTAACTAGATAGGCAAACAATCGAGAGAATATTTGTGGCGTTTTTAAGAATGGTGGCGCGTTGTAAGCATTCAAAACGACCACATAGCGTGAAGAACCCAATTACGACGTGTACAAAACTCAAGCAGTACTTGGCGGCAGTACAACACGAAAACATTGCTTTTCAGATTATTTTGGCATATCTTGTTTCAACTGCTAAAACTTCTTTACCAGCACTACCATATAAACTCCTATTTGAACAAACAAACCTAAAACAATTCAATGCGAAAGCTGATCCTTATGTTCAAACACTTACAACTAAAACTACTAAAACTACTGCTACTACAACTACTTCTAAGTAAACAACTGAAGCTGTGAGCACTTAGCAGTCACCAGAACGTCACCACTCCAGCACAATCTATTATTGACATGCCAACAAACAATCCTTGCCACCACAACCTCCAAACTTGAATTTACTCCAACTTTTTCCTAACCAGAAACATTTTCCTGTTCAATTATTCACACGAGTGTAATTAAAAAGCACTATTAGCTGAGTTTGAAGTATGCTATGTTAACATTTCCGAGTTTGCCTATGTAATGCTCGAGTGTTTTTGTCAGTTTATCTGAATAATTAAAGACCAACTTAATTTAAAAGTTTATTTTTAAGCTTAAAGGATTAAAAAGTGTTTGCAAAAATGAACATTAAAGATAACTTAACTGATTCTAGCGTTTTATTGCTTATTTCAGGAATTGTTTCAAAGCCTTTCTTTGTAAAAGCTGAGCAGAATTCTAAAACTGTATCAGGAAAGTTTTTAAAAGCATTTTTACATCCTAAAAATAATTTGAGAATGTGGTGAGATCGCACTAAATCATACTTCAAAGTTGACTTTTGAAAAAGACCCCTGAGATCCGACAACACAGTCATGCCTGCTTCTACACTATTGACACTGGCATAGAAACAAATATTTTAAAAACGACTATTCAAAAGATGAAGAAGAGAACTTCTATTACAAATCATTCAGAAGAACAAAACTTGCCAAACTCAAAAACGATATTTTGGCCTCAAAATAAATAAGAATGCATTTCCCAATAACCTATTTATATATATTTTTTAATAGTTTATGTTCAAAAAGTACTCCAGAGCAACCAACTGTCTAATTTGAAAAACTCTGAGATGCTCCAGGCTATTTGGTTAGCACAAAAAATATTGTCAAATCAGACTCTGAAATGTATTATTCCAAATTTATTTTGGTTTATTTAAATTAATTTTAGATGCACTTTTTTTTTGAAAAATTCTTTGAAAGAGGTGGTTGTGTCGATGAATTATTTGAGAGTGAAGCGTCATCAAGACCAACATAAAAATATTTAAGACTATTTGAAGTACTCTAGAAGCGTGTGTGTTTTTGCGTGTATGTATGTGTGTGAATGTATTTTTGTGTATGTATATGTTTTTGTGTGTCTACGTGCGTATGAGTTTGCATTAATACTGGGTAGATATAACATACTTTTAGGATGCTTGGATTCACAAAGACAGATCAAAGTGTGTTTATGAAGGGATGTCTGCAGACAGGTTAGATGCCAAAGTTCTTAAACTATAAAGTTTAAATGAAAGGAAGTTAACTTAAATTTTTTTTGGTGTAAACTTTCCAATGCCTAGAGTCGGTTGTACAGATGGAATAAACAATCGGTTACACGGGGTCAGACGCTTAAAAAGAGGTTTTGTGGAACGCTCGGTTGTCAATGCAATACACTGCAGCTGTCGATTCGATGACATGTCTCAACTGTTCGCCGTTGAATGTGGAAGTTCTAAAATAGTAGGAATCAAGCACAACTTGTTTATAATTTGAAAAATTAACGTGAAAGGCTTTCGAAGGACACTCACTCAAACACATATGGGGTTCAATAATTTGTCATAATTTTGGTCTTCAAAAATGTATAAGTTATGAGTAATAGGACGTTTTATTAATATATTTTAAAGTTGAAAATCGAAGTTAGTAAAGTAATTCATTTTTCTCTGGAGATTCATTGCATTTAAAAGAGCTTGAAAAGGCCTAATTTCAATTCACGTTTTTCTTCTAAGAAGCAGCAATTATTCCTTAAGACTTCTTATTTACCTCATAATCCGAATTAAATCGCTTATTTGGAAAAAAAATCAGATTTTTCAAAAAACAGTTTTTATTCCAATAATTTTGCCTGAGGTTTTCTTTACAATATAACAAAAAAAGTAACTGTTTTTACTCAATGCAACTTGAACGCTCAATATTATTCAATTTTCTTGCTAAACCGAGTAAAAAAGTTCTTTTTTGTGTGAAGAACGCAAACTATTGTTTAAGATTAAAAATGGGTTTCCAATTTTTTCAAGGATGTTTTTCAAGAATCTGTCTACTTCTTTTTAATTCCTAACAGGGCCGTGAACCATCCACGACATTATCTTTTACTATCAATACTAGTTTTCACTTCCTGATTTAGATGGAAAAAACTTAATTCAATAGGTCGAAATCTAAAAGATGTAATACTTAAACTAATTTAAAAGATTGAAGGAACTGGTACAAGTTAAATAGGAAGTTAGGTTGTGACAGAAAAAAATATATTTACGGATGGCAGCCAGTTAGTAAAAAAAATATTTTTTTAATATACCTACTTCAGAAATTTGCACTTTACAGTTTTTTAGTGTACCCGGGTTATACCCGAATCTGTTTATTTTCATTTAGTTGCCTACTTTTTTCAATATTCTTATATTAAATTTATATATTTTATTTATTTCATATATTAATATGGATTTGAAACATATAGTTGCATATTTTTAAAAATTAATTAATTAAAAACTACAATGTCGAGGGGCACACGTAATTATTAAATGCACCTGCTAAATATAATTTTAAAATTCTACCAAAAAAACGTTTTTTTCTAAATACCAAAGAAATAAATATACTTATTAATTAAATAATTTTATTTAATTAAAAGTATAGCGCTGGTGAAAGAGTCAGTCATGTCTGCAAGGCCAGCCTGCCCCACTCACCTTATTGCCATCAAGTCTGCAAACATCCTTGGCACTAGCATCTTGACACTATATATATATATATTTATATATATATATATATATATATATATATTTCTTTCTCTGTAACTCTCTTTTCCCATCTCTCTTTGATTCTCTGTGTGCAATCTTATTATTGTATGTGTGCATATGTATGTGTATGTGTATATGTGTGTGCATTTGTATTTTTGCGTGCGTTCTTGTGCGATTTGATTGCCATTGAAGTGATGTGCCTCTCGAGCAGGGCCCACTGCCATTTAATTAAAATGGCTGCCACTTCTGGCAACTTAATAAACGTTACCTTTATGTGTTCCCTCTGTTGGCTCAAGCACCATTAATAAAAACATTTATTCAATTAAAAAGAGAGAAAAAATGCGAAAGAGTTTTATGAAAAGTATTATAGATTAATGGATGAGCTTGCATAATGGTCTTTGAAACCAAGTTTGCAATTCACAGAGTGATTTTTTAAAATAATAAACATGCTGTAAGATTAAAAAATGGGTCTGTATCGTTAAATTCAGTCTGTCTGCATTAGACATGCGTTTAAAAAGCATTTCACATTTAATGATGGGCTTCCCACAAGCAACTTGGTGGAAGGTGTATTGAATGAGACATAGCTTCTGATTCACCTGTCACACAGCCTTTGTCACACCGCTCAAGAATTAAGCGTTATTTACTGCTCCAGCATCAATGCATGCATGCATGTACGATCGATCCACTTTTCACTGTCGAATTGCGACTTTGGCAACCCCCCTCATAAACACACTTATCTAAAAATGGAAACATAAATTTTGTTTTATAACGCTAGAAATTACGCCACTTCATCGCAGGCAGTGCCACAAACCCGTTGCTGCATCCACATACGCTTGCTTGCGTACACCAGGAAGATACGAGCGGATATACAAATAATTGCGCTAGATTTGTCATCGCCAAACATTATTTGAGTTTTAGCTCAACCTTTTTCGAGCATTTCAATCCTTTCCGCCTGCAATGCATCTCAAATAGGCGCAGTTTCGGGTTCGCGAAGGCTCAAGGCATTCATAAAGGGATTTCGTTCGCATCCATCATGCAGTCTTAGCATACATCTTGGAGAATTATATTTTCAAATAAATATTCAATAATTTTCGAAATTTTTATTTTGATAAACGATGATGGATATAACATGAGCGAAATTTAGATGGAGACCTTCAAAAGAGTAGAGGAAACAAGTTTAAATAACTTTTTTAACTTCGATATAAAGTAAATAGATCAAAGTTGATCTGTTTTATATAAAAAAACACATTACTCGTTTCACGATCCGTTGTATGCAACGTTTGTACAAAGGTTATGATTTATTTTTGCTTGAATGAAATTCATGATAATTCTTTTGAAAATAATAATAATATTATTACAATTATTTTATACTTAATTCATTAAAAAAAAGAAGTATTTTTTATGTTTATTCAAGTTGACAGAGTTTTTGCTTTTCATTAAATCAACTTATTTTGGAAAAAAGGTTGATTTATTCGTTATTTATGGTCATAAATGCAATTATTTTTTTAGGTCAATTAAAAATTTTTTTGTTATAAAACCATTTGAATTTTATTTTTTTGTTTTAAGAATGTTTAGACAAAAAATGAATATTTTTAAAATAATTAGGCTGCTAGCAAATCGACTAAAAGTGCATTTAAAATTGAGATTCTGCGGCTGAAGATGAAAAGGAGACATAGGGATGACGGAGTTGAGCGCAATGGCGTCAAAGAAAAAGAAGATGAAAAGTTATTTTCAAATTATGTTATCAAACAAAATTAACTAGTGCTATGTAAACTTCAAGTACAGATTGTTTTATTTTACCTTTAATTAATTTTTTGCAAAACTTAATGATTTGCAAGTATTAATTATTTTATTCTTAAATATTCTAAGATAATTATGCAAATAAAATAATAATGTTTCAATCAAAAGAAGAGAAATGGATAAAAGGAAGGAGGGAGAAATGTTGAAGAAGAGTGGTTGGGCAAATGATTTCAAGACATGCTGTTACTGCAGCCTTCCACTCTTCATGATTTACTTTTACACTTTGCATCCTTCAGTTCCTGGAGGAGATTCGGGTTCGACTAATAGCTGCTTTTTAAATTATTAACATATTGTGATACATAATATTCAATTAACATTCACAGGCGAGTTAATTACAGCTGCTCATGAACTTGGGGTTAGTTTTTAGAATTTCATTAAACAAAAAACAAAATGTAAATATTCTTTCCATAATAATAAAAAAATAAGATAAATATTAATAAATCTTCATCCAATCCACTCAACCTCCAGGTAGCTCATCCTCCCGGTTATCCTCTCTTTAGCATCCTCGCTAAACTATTCCTCTGCATCCCTGCCAAGTCTCCTGCATGGAGGGTCAATCTAATGAGCGCAGTATTCGCATCATTATCATCATTCTTCTTGCAGCTATCTGTTCTAAGGTGCAGTACATTTTTTGTTTATTACAGCTACCTACCACTACTACATCTAACACTAACCATCTACCACCACTACACCAACAACTTACCACTGCCACCCACCACTACACCTACAACAATACCAACAACCTACCACCAACCACTACACCAACCACCACCATCTCACCAACGTCCAGGCTAACCAAAAGCATTGGAGTTAGCCTTCTCATCTATCCACTCTTCGCTCTCAACAAGGTAAGCTTCAACTTCTACATTTTAATTGAATGTATTTTATAGGCTGTCAATCATCATCATCATCATTTTCATCATTATCATCTTTTTCATCATCATCATTTTCATAATTATCATCTTCATCATCATCATTATCACCATTCTTCCAAACAGGTCACGTGGAGGTGGAGTGTGTCAGCCGAAGTTTTCTCCCTCAATAACTTTTTTCTCTGCTCCATCATCACCCTCATCATCTTCATCGACTCACTTCCCTCACCCCCTTTACCAACATTGTCATCATCACCCTCATCATCATCATCACGTTCCCCATCATCAATATCATCACCCCCATCATCATCATCATCTTCATCGTCAACACTTTTTGGTATATACAAGATAAATTCAAGAATCTACATGAGTGTGAGACTTGTAGCTTTTTTCACATCACACCATTTTTTTAAAACTTTTTATTTTATTTAAATCCATTGAGTTGTGTTGTTGAAATGGTTTTTTTTGTGCTACACACACGTGACATTTTATTAACACCCAGAAGCTGAAGCTGTTGCTGTTTCTATGTGGACTGTCGCTTAGCAACCACCACGGCATCATGACACATGTTGTGTGCACAGCATTGTGGGTGTTGTGGAAGTTGTACGCAAAGTCTGTAAGTGCTCGAAATTGAAAACTTTTCTTATCTTTATGATTAGTTTAATAAAATTAGTTTTTTTATTATAAATATAATAAAAACATAATTATTTTAAAATTGTTTTTTATCACGATTATAATTGCTTTCCAAAGGAATTTCAAAATCACCTGAAAACCATCATAATTTAAAACTTTCTGATTAGAGACCGACCGAAACATATATTTTTATTTCGGCCGAAACCGAAATTAAGCCGAAATTAAATATCAATTTTCGGCCGAAACCGAAATTCAACGAAATTGTAATAAGATTTTCGGCCGAAACCGAAATTTTTTCCAACTTTTATTAAAAATGAAAAAATAGTATGTAACGATGACAATGCCAGTTTAATAAGTAAATCCAAACAAGCGTATATTTTAAGCCAAAAATAAAAGTTTTTCAACAAAAATTTATTGATGTTGTCAGGCTTTGCTTTGGTCAGACTGACATTTTGTAAAAAACTTCCAAATAGGATTCAACGACATTCTCACAATTTATTTTTGAATTAATTATTCGAAGCCAAATCTTCTCGTTCTTTCGACTTATATTTCAAAGCATGGATATCTAGAATTCTTCATGCTTGTATATCTTATTCGAATAATGTGTGTGTGTGTGTGTGTGTGTGTGTGTGTGTGTGTGTGTGTGTGTGTGTGTGTGTGTGTGTGTGTGTGTGTGTGTGTGTGTGTGTGTGTACCTCTAATAAATCTGGATCATTGCCTCTGATGCATTTAACTTTCCCATCACATCTAATAGATATCTAATAGAGATGAGAATCGAACCCAAACTTAATAATTCGAGTTCGATTGAGGATATACAGATACTTACTTTTGACAATAGCATTTTTTTAAACAAATGTTTTAAGAAATAGAATTTGCTTAAAAAAAGTTTTGTTAAATATCATCATTGAACGTATGCCAATTACTTAAATTTCAAATACATGATTGTTGTTCCAGATGCTTGTATATGTATATGTTATTCGAATAATTAGTCTGATGACACCCATAAATCAATCAACCACGATAACTAATAGATATCTAATAGAGAATCGAATCCGAACTTAATAGTTCGATTGAGAATACAGATATATCAGATAAACTACATAAATAAATAAAAATTTCGGTTTTTCGGTAAATATGAGATCCATTTCGGCCGAAACCGAAATTGAGCCGAAATTACAAAATTATTTTCGGCCGAAACCGAAAAATAGCCGAAATTGTAAAATTAGATTCGGCCGAAACCGAAAAAAGGCCGAAACTAAGAAAATATGCAATTTCGGCGCCGAAACCGAACCGAATTTCGGTCGGTCTCTATTTCTGATATTATCAACGAATTGAGGCTCATCAATCAATCCACTCCCACTACCAGCTCTTCCGCTTCTCAGTGCTCTGTAGGCTCTACTTCTTCTTCCTCCTCGGTCTGTTACCCTACATCTACCTGCTGGCCTCTTCATTGATTGACCAATCAAGGTGAGACTACTACTACTACTACCACTACTACTACTACTACTACTACTACTACTACTACTACTACTACTACTACTACTACTACTACTACTACTTATTATTATTATTATTATAATAGTATAGGGCGAAATATACTTCTAGTCCTAAATGTTAATGCCCAAAAGCGCTTCTAGGGCTTAGATAGTATTCGAAGCGAGTACCTTTTAACCAAGGCGTGAATCGTTGAACGCTCGTTCACAGGTACACGTGGGGTGATCAAGGTAGCATAGGTGGGCTAATTAGACACCTGCTCCGTCTCGACCTTGCAACTTTCAAGCCGGTTGATGATGATGATTACTATTTGTTTGTTTGCTTGTTATTATTATGTTCTTTTTTATATAGCTGAAACAATATCAACATAAAAGTTATTCTAACTTTCTATCGCCAATTCGTCAATCCAACTCAAAACCATCTTTCCCTCCATCCATGCATTCATCCATTCTTCTGCTCCATTCACCTATCCTCTCACTTCATTCATTTATCTTTTCATTCCATCCATCAATTCTTCTACTCCATCCATCCATCCTCTCACACCTCCAATCCATCCTTTCACACCATCCATCCATCCTTTCACACCATCCATCCATCTATCCATCCATCCATCCATCCTTTCACACCATCCATCCATCTATCCTTTCACACCATCCATCCATCTATCCATCCATCCATCCATCCTTTCACACCATCCATCCATCTATCCTTTCACACCATCCATCCATCTATCCTTTCACACCATCCATCCATCCATCCAAAGTCTGATGATGATGGTGCAGGTCTGTACAGTATGCTCCTTCTGTACCTGCATCACGTGCAACACAAGATGTCTGAGTTGGTGCCGTGGCTGACTCTTGTGGGCGTGGTGACGTGTCTGTCGTGGTGAGTGGGTGGGTGAGTGGGTGGGTGGGTGGTTTGGTGGGGGATTAGTGGGTGGATGGATGGGTTGGTGGGTTGGTTGGTGGGGGATTAGTGGGTGGGTAGGTGAGTTGTAGATGGGTAAGTAGTGGATGCCAGTTATTCAATCATCATCTTTCTCTATTTGACCACCATTACATTTGCCCTTGCCACCACTACCACGTCCAACACCACCATCTACACCAACAACCACCACCATCTACACCAACCACCACCACCATCTACATCAACAACCATCACCATCTACAACAACCACCACCACCATCTACACCAACAACCACCACCACCATCTACACCAACAACCACCACCACCATCTACATCAACAACAACCACCACCACCATCTACATCAACAACCATCACCACCACCATCTTCATCAACGACCACCACCACCACCATCTTCACCAACAACCACCACCACCAGGGCCTTTATTAAGAAGCACACTTGCATGTTGTTGGTGTTGCTGGCTTCTCTGACGTACACCCTCCTCTATTGCAGCCAATGCAACCTCACTCTTCACAAGCCCCTCAATGTCGCTGTGGTGGGTATAGACTATATATTCGTCATTTGTATCAGTTTTATTATTATTATTATTATTTGTTTTTTTTAATATAATTATAATTATTAATATTTGTTTTTATTTATATAATTATAATTATTAATATTTGTTTTTATTTATATAATTATAATTATTAATATTTGTTTTTATTTTTATAATTATTAATATTTATTATTATTATTAGTATTTGTTTTTATTTGTATAATTATAATTATTAATATTTTTATTATTATTATTTGTTTTTATTTGTATAATTATAATTATTAATATTTTTATTATTATTATTTGTTTTTATTATTAATATTTGTTTTTATTTATATAATTATAATAATTCAATTACTTGTAACAATTATTATTTCTAAAAGTATAAAAGCCTTCATCACCATTATCATTAGATAGAACGCTATTGGCTGCAGACCGATGTTGTAGTTGTTATACTAGTCTGTATTGGCTGCTATACTGCCATCAGGTTACTACTACTATTTCTACTACTACTACTACTACTACTACTACTACTACTACTACTACTACTACTACTACTACTACTACTACTACTACCACTACTACTACTACTACTACTACTACTACTACTACTACTACTATCACAACTAATACTACTACTACTACCACAACTAATAATACTAATACTATTACTACTACTGCTGCTGCTACTACTACTACTAATACTACTACTACTACTACTACTATCACTTTATATTTAAGCTTAATAAAATAATAATGAAATAATAATAACACACAGTTTGGTGGTGGAGAAGTTCCTGGGAGCGTCTAGACTGCCTCTGACGTCAGTGATCGCTGCCATGTTCTCCATGGTGCTGTTGTTCCTGCAACTGGTGGGTTTTGCTTGTTGTGGTGGTGGTTGTTGGCAGTAGTGTGTTGTGGTGTGGTTGTAGTATGGTTGTAGTCGAGTGTGGTAGTGTGTTGTGGTGTGGCTGTAGTATGGTTGTAGTGGTGTGGTTTGTGTGTAATAGTAGTAGTCGAGTGTACTAGTGTGGTAGTGTGGTTCGTGTTTATGTGTTGTAGTTGGTGGGATGAAGGTGTGCTGGTTTGTGTTACTTGTGTGGGTGGATGGGTATGGTGTGGCGTATCAGTATAGTATTCACTTCGAAATCATCAAACCAAATCAACCAAACAAACCAAAGCCACCCCAACGTTCAGAAACACTTCACCTCGTGTGACCAAAGCGACAACCACATGGTCTCGCACTTCGGCAGACGTCTCTTGACCTCCATGCCGCCAGACGCCCTCGTTCTCACCAATGGAGCTTTGGCCTCCAATGTCCTCAGGTGGGTGGGTGGGTGAAGGGGGTGTTTGGGGAAGGGGGTGTTTGGGGAAGTGGGTGGGTGAAGGGGGTGTTTGGGGGAGGGGAGGCTGAGGTAGATGGATGAGCGAGTCGTTTGGTGGGGAAATGGTTGCGCTTGTTGCACGAACATATTCGGTGTTTTTTGGGCTTTTTACAATTGAAAAAATATTTATTATTATAATAATTATTTGTATTTTATTTTTTATAATCATAATTATTTCTATTTTATTTTGATTGCTCATCCTCTGGTATTCTTCAAATTCAGATACCTGCATTTAGTTGAAGGTCTCAGACCTGACCTCAAGATGGTGGACACTGAGGTGATGATGATGATGAGAAGGAGGAGGAGGATGATGACGATGATGATGATGATGAGGAGGAGGAGGGTGATGATGACGATGATGATGATGATGATGCATCCATCTATTTACAAATCTTCTCTTCCACGCATTAACACGCTCTTCATCATCCATTTTCCATCCATCGCTTCCAGCTCCTTCTCCATCCATGGTTCCTTCCGCGAATGCGTGAACACCTACCTGGCGTTACTTTTCCTGCCGCTAGGTGGAGTGTTGATAGTAGTAGTAGTGGTCATGATGACGATTCCTCTTTTAACTTTAAGGAGTTCCTTGATTCCAACATTAAGAGGTGGTTTCATGTGATTTTTAAATATTTAAATTTAATAAAATACATTTTAATTGACTGCAATACTACAAATTTTAATTGACTGCAATACAATTAATTTGAAAAAAAAAAAAAAAAATTCAATACAATACATTTAAATGGAATTGAATTGAATTAACAACAGCTAAAACTTCTCACAGCAGGCAAATCTTCAGCTGCATTGGAATACAAGACATTGACCCCAGCTGGAAGACAGCCTATCAGGCATGGCCTTATGGTGTCTGTCAAAGTCTGCAACCAATCACAAGTCGTCATTTCAAAATGAACCCCGCCTACTGGGCTAATCGGACACTTTTATTAGCCGATAAATGGGACCACAAATACAACGGGTTTGAGCAGACCTCATGGGAGAGGGCTGTGAATGATGAGATGAACCACGCTAAGTAAATAAAAATTATTTTATTTAGTCATATTTATTTAATTTAACAATTTAACATAAATAAATTTATTCACTTTTTGCTTATCCATAAATTTTGATGTATTATTCTACTCAACATCTCCTACAATCATTCCTCCATTCATTCACTTTAATTCCTTTATTTAACCTTCACCTTCCGAACCTTCCTACCAGGGTGGCCACTGCATTCTACATGTACAAGGAGGCCATGCAGACGGCCGACATGGAGCATAAGGCAGAACTATTACTGCAGTCTTATCACGTGGGTGCTAGTAGTAGTAGTAGTTGTTGTGGTGGTGGTGGTGGTTTTGGTAGTGGTGGTGGTGGTTGTAGTAGTAGTAGTCGTAAACAATATTTCATTTTTCCAACTCCCCTCACTCACTCCTTAACACACACAACAACCAACAGCTCTACTTCAGGGCCATAAAGATGAACCAGGCTCAGAGTCGCATGAACCACGCAGAGAACTTCCCTGCGTTTTGGCACAAGAACTTCGCATTGGTTTGTGAGAGGCTGCTCCATGTTGATCCGCTGGAGGCGCTAGATAAGGTTGTTCTCTTGGTGAAGATTTTTAGGAGTGGTCCCATGGTGGGGGTTTATGGTTGGTTCTAGTCCGTGGTTGGCACGTGCATGCCTCGTGCAGGTTTTGAACTTAGAAATCTTATTCATTCAGTTATTTTTATTTTCTAGCACACCTTGCCGTTTTTCTACTTCTCACACTTCGCCATCTTTTTTTACTTTTCATCTTCCTCCGGATCTTTTCACTCCCACACTTTAAATACATACTCCACCACCACTACCATATTTATCCAGATCAGACTCTGCAAGATGGCGATCTTCCACTTCGAACAGTACCTCCATCTCGAGCCCTCCAACGCTGACCACGCCAACATCCTCCAAGCCATCGACGTCCTCAAGCAGAGATTCGCCCACTTGAAGAACATGAAGAAGGTTCGTTTATTTATTTATTCGTTCTCTTTGTGATTTGGTTTTTTGCAATTATTTAGTTATTTTTTAAAAAAACGATTGATATTTTAGAGTCTTAATTATTTCGAATGATTCCCTTCCTTTCTCGTCATCGTCGTTTGCAGCCGCGTAATTCCATTCTTGCGACAGGCGGACAAAAGCTTGCAGAAAGTGGCCAAGAGATTGGATAGAATGCAAGAACTGTCGTCGGCTCTCCAGCAACAAGAACAACAAAAACAACAAAAAAACCCAGAACAAAAACCAGAACCATGACCAACACAAATTATGTCAAAAATCAAATGTTTTGGAATCGTTTTGTATATGTTGGCTTACAAGATCATTTACATTTTTATTAGTTAGAAAAAACCACATTTTTTGCCAAATCATGATATTATTCAACGCCACACCATAGGCTCAGAGGCTATAGACTGGCACAAACTTCCTCATCAGTCATTTTCAAACTAAATCAGCTGAATTATCTATACAGTTTTGTCAGAGTAGCGTTGTTTGGTCAGCGTCTTTCGTACTTTTTAACCTTTGTTAAAGCAGTATTTTTTATTTTACGTTTCAGTACAGTACAAAGCCACGACAACATTTACAAAGTGTATTCAGTGTCATATGAGCTGCCTGCAAGTTAAATTTGATCGTTTCGCTCTTTTACACATACTATGTAACCGTTAATGTCGAAGGAATGTCTCAATAAAGACCCTCGATGTAGTTTAAAACAGTTTTAATGGAGATTAGGAATAGCTGCTCTATTTTGATACTTTTAATCATAATTAAATTGATAAATAAATGGATAATTATATGATATAATTGAGTGTGAGAACAAAGTAATAGGAGAAAGTGCGTCTTATATGTGGTGTTTTACGGTAATAAGCATTGTGGAGCCGTGAAATGAGCGAATTACAAACTAAAAATTAATGTTTAAAACATGTAAAGAAGAGAACTTAATATCATTTAGTACGGTTCAATCAGTTGTAGCCATTTAATCTTATTGCATCGATCAATCCGAATCATATTCCTCGATGAGGTCCTCCAAACCTCCGCCATCATCATCATCACCACCCAGTACTGAGTGGAAGGAAGGATGGATGGAGGAGTTGAAGGAAGGATGGGTGGAGGAGTTGAAGGAAGGATGGGTGGAGGAGTTGAAGGAAGGACGGGTGGAGGAGTTGAAGGAAGGACGGGTGGAGGAGTTGAAGGAAGCAGTGTTTTCATCAACTTCAGCAAGTTCATCAAGTGTTTCAAGACGTGATGAAGACTGATTGAATTGTGACATGGTGTTGAGGAGTTGTCGTTGTTGCAAGTTGAATGTTGTGTAATGGTGCTTGGTGGTGGAATGATGCTTGGTGTGCCGGGTGATGAGGGAGAGGAAAGGCAGTAGTTCGGTAACGAGTTGCATGTGGTTGCAGTGCAGTGAAGTGAAGTTGTCGTGGATGGACTGACTGAGTTGAAGAGCCTTCGAGGCGACTGAGAGCATCTGGGGCTTGTGGAGAGGCACCCAGGAGGGCTTGTGGGGAGAGGTTGCTTGGGGTGCAAACATCACGCCACGGGTGACGAGGGAGGCCTGGTAGGGCAGGATGGCGTCCCTGGCTGACCACTCCTTGCACAGGGAGTCAGCCTCAACGAAGCAGTCACTGGCAAGCGACAACTCCTCAAGGGAAGTGGTGAAGCTGGGAAAGTTCTGGTGCAGGAAAGAGGTGAAGCAGTCGATTGAGAGACACGCCTTGTGGAAGAGGTGGTCGGGGTCGAAGGCCATGGGGGTCCTGTGGTGGTGCCTCAGATGCTCGGGAAGGGGAGTGCCAGTGCCAGTCTCAGGCAGTCTCTTGCAGTGCAGCACCTTGCCAAGCACTCTGAATAACGACATGCCCATGTCTTTGCAGCCGACTGCAGACTGCTCTAACGACGTCTCTTGCGATTTCTTCTTGCAAAAACTCGTCTTTTTTTCTGTCAGTGTTCTTTTTGTTTTCTTGAGCCGTCTGCTCTTTGTGCACAGGAACTGCAGAAGGTTGCATGCTGACCTGACGTCGCCGTTGCTCTGTTGCACAATGTCTTCCAAGTCCTTTGGGGATGAAAAAGAAAATGAAATGCATGAAAGACTATTTTGCCATTTTTGAAAGTGGCAATAATAAATCAAGTGGAAAAGAATTGAGTGTCTATGAAGGCGGCATCATGTAATGGTTGACGCAGACCTGTTTGGTGGCTTGAGTGTGCGGCAAGAGAGTGCAGATCCTCTGGAGCGCCTTCATCATCAGTGTCGGCGCAATGGCATTGAACTTGACAACCTCGATGTGGAGTTCCACCAGCAGAGTGCCTGGAAACAACTTGCGCTTGATGTTTGAGGACTGCTCAGTGTCCGTGACGATGAATACCAGAGGGTTTATGATGGCCATTTTGTTGTATTTGAGAAGTAGCTCTTTTAGTTTTGTGGGTTCTCTCAAAAGGAAATTAGGAAAATCTTTCACAATAGATAGTTTTTGAGCGCATTTTGTATCCTCATCAAAAGACAAACTATTGTATCTACTGGCTCTGAATAGAAAGTCTGAAAACTTAGTTTGTTGAGAATCTTCAAAAACTCTGGCTTCCTCATGATATGATTCGTATTCTTCATTTTTTGCTTGAAAGTCGTCACTTATAGAATTTGTCCATTCTTGAACTTCCACATTCATTTTCTTTGCAACAAGATTTAGTGTAATTGTTTTTGCTGAGCCTGAAGGTCCACACAGAAGTAAGATAGAAGCTTTTTTGGAAAACATTTTTTGCAAAATTGTTTCTAATTCTGCTGTTTTATTTTTATGAACTGCTGAATCCAACAATATTTCAGGCTTGTACTTATCCAGCCAAAGCTCTTTTTCATTTTTCTTAGCCTGCTTTAAGTTAAACAAATCACCAAAACTATCATTTACTAAGTTTTTCAACATTGCAAATTTTGAATAAAATTTATCAGACTTTTATAACTAATCGAAAACTGGTTCATGTAAAATTTACATTGTAAATCTAAATCAGAATTTAAACACCGGCAAAATTGTAAAAGTAATTCAATTAAGAATGGTTTTTTATTTAAATTTCATCAATCCAAATTTTTTTTGAAATTTGTTTTATACAATTTTTTATCGAAATGTTTTTAATTATATATATATATATTTGAGTTTTAAAACATAGCTTACTTTTAACATAAAATTAATTTTTTCCTAGCGCGTAGTTCAATTTCCATTAGTTCTCCAGGAACGGAGTCCAAAATAAATCAGCAACTTTTAATATTCTTATTCTCCAAAATGAGTAGCAAAGCTAAAGACGCTCAGGCAGCTCCGGTCATTCTAGAATACCTGAAGAAACAGAACAGACCTTACAGTGCCACAGACATACACAGCAACCTGCACAACATGTTTGGAAAGACTGCAGTCGTCAAGGCGCTAGATGCAATGGCGGCTGAAGGAAAAATCAGGTCGAAGACTTACAACAAACAGGTTGCAAGTTTTTTGAAAACTACATTTGTATTTGATCCAGTAGTAAATCTGATATTTACACATCTCTATTATAAAATCTTCAGGTTGTGTACGTCGCTGACCAAGCAGAACTGGCAGACGTGGATGCAGACGAACTGAAGGAGATGGATGGTACGATTACTCAACTGACCGAGGAGTACAACTCACTCAACAGCACATACAAGGAACTCGAGAAGAAATTGAATGCTTTCAAGTCGACATTCACTACTGAAGTGAGAAGAACTCCTGGATCCTGAATATTCTTACAGCAGCAATAAATGACTTATTCATCATGTAGATGTATTTTATTTTAAAATAGGATAGATTAAATTTGTTTGTAAATCAATACTGTAAAACATCATTTATAAAGTGCACATTTTGCATTTTTATTTTCATTCCCCAACTCCACTCAATTCCACGCTATCATGTCCCTCTCTCTCCATCCACCTCAGGAAGGAAAAGACAAGGTGTCAGCCACTGAGGCCTCGGTGAAGGCACTCTGCACCAAGCTCGACTGCCTCAAGAACAACCAGAGTGCAGTCTCGCCGGAGGAGAGGACGCAAGTGAAGGTGGAACATGAGAAGTTCTCCAAGGAAGTATGCAAGGCTGTTTGTTGTTATTATTTTTAACAGTTTTATTGTTGCTATTGTTTGTTTTTCATTCTGTTGTTTCTATCATTTTTCATCCTATTTTTTTATTTTCTGTATATTGTTTTCATTATTTCGAAGTTTTGAATGTTTCTCATGATTTTAGACTTTTTAAAACTATTTACACTTCTCTGAGTGATGACATCATCATCACCACCAGCATCACCGACATCACCATCATCAACACCACACCACAACTACCACGACCACGAAAGATGCTGAAGAGGAAGAGGATGGTGAGGGAGATGGTGAACGCGGTGTTGGAGGGCTACCCTCACTCGAAGAGGAGACTCCTCGAGGAGGCAGGCATCGATGAGGCAGACTATGCCGCTTTTTAGGTGCACCATTGACATGGTGCTGATAATAGTAGTAGTAGTAGTAGTAGTAGTAGTAGTAGTAGTAGTAGTAGTAGTAGTAGTAGTAGTAGTAGTAGTAGTAGTAGTAGTAGTAGTAGTAGTAGACATCCCATCACCCAAAAACATCTTCACTGTATATTTAATCCGTATTTTGTAATTTGTAAATAATTAAAATGACTTTAATTTTCAAAAAGAAAAATTTAGTACTAAGTGTCTATTTTTCATTTATTTTAATATGTAGTATTATATTTGAATATTTAATATGACTTTTTATCCATTAAATATTTTCACTTTTCTTCTCACCAACCCTAACGCACCGCCTTTCTTGTGTACTCTAGCGTCGGCAGCAATTACAAAGTTTGTCATAACTTCGGCGATAATTAGCGATGAGTTGTGGTTAAATGTCACCATTGTAATCACCACACGTTTGCTTGATTTATTCGTTCTTACTCACTAATTGCCAAAATGTACAGATATTAAATTTTATTGAAAAAAAAACGAAAAGATATGTTGTACTGTGACTCAGTTTTGGATAAAGCTTCGAAAAAAAGTTAGCATATTCAAATTTCTTCGAATATGCATGCATTCACTATTTTTGGCAACAAAACAAGAAGTAGAAACTGCACTTTAAAGCAGCCTGAAACACACAAAAACACTCATACACACAAACACATAAAAATAAGACACACAAAGCAACAAAACACATGAATACATACAAGCAGACATCCTGTTAGACAAACAAGACACAAACAAACCATGACAAACACACACACAAAGAAGAGGAGGTCATTTAAGTTCAGATGCCCACACTTGCTGGGGCCAGCCAGTGCGTCCCTTAGGTTGTCGGTCTGCCTGTTTCATTGAAGCCTTCAGAATCTCCTGGTGGTGGTAGAGCCAAAATGTGAAAACTATCTGTAATAATTGGACCAAGTTGGGTTCTATATGTTAAATATTGATTTAATTTTAATATATATATATATTAGAGCATCACAATCATAACCTGGGCTTCCCTCCTTCTCTTTTCTTCTCGATTTTCGTTTCGTCTTGATGACGTCATGTCAGCTTTGAAACCTATCTCAGCTGATGAGGAGGAGGATGGGGATGGTGATGATGATGATGGTGATTGAAGAAGCGGTGATGATGATAGAATTGAGAGTTATGATGACTATCTTATACGTTTATGATAATAATGTCATTTAGCATTTGGCTAATTGAAAGTCGTGTATAAAACATTGTTATAATTGATGCATGATGAAACTAATTGTTTAAATAATTGGATAGAATCCTAAAGATACGAAATCATTTACGAATAGACCATAGTTTGAACATCAAAATAATATAAATTATAATACTCCTTTCCCTCTCACCCCTCCCACCTAACTCCCACCTCCCTTCCCTCTCACCCTCTCCCACCTAACTCCCACCTCTTTTCCCTCTCACCCCCTCCCACCTAACTCCGGATCGTTTTTATCGAGAACGTTCATGAGGAATGCGATGTAGCTGGTTGCGAGTCGGAGGGTTTTGATCTTGGAGAGTTTGGTGTCGGATGGAACATTTGGAATGCAGTTTCTGAGCGCCGAGAAGGCAGCATTGATGCTGTGAGTTCGTCTGCGTTCCTTCTTGGTGATGGTTGGCGATCGTTTTTTGGGTCTGTCGCTCGTTTGATCAGTAAGGTAGGGGAGGTAGACCGGTGGAGTGAAGAAGTGGTCGGAGAGGTTGGAGCTGGAGTAGGCGCAAGTGGAACTGGAAGGGTGGCCTGGAGGGGGGACGAAGAAGTTAGTTGAGTCGGTTTTGCAGTCGTAAGAGGAGAATCCAAAGGTTGTTTTGTTGTAGTTGGAGTAGTTGAAGTCGTCAGCGTTGCTGTTGTAGATGGTGCTGTTGCTGGCTTGATCATTGTTGCTGGTTATGTCGACGTGTTCAAATGTTTTCAAGAGAAAGTTGTCGTTGAGGAACTTTTCTGAGTCATCCTTGCCTCCATCGAAGAGCTTCTTCTCCAGTGCAGCTGCTGCCACAGGTCGCGAGTAGGTCTGAGGTGGTGTTGCCAAATCGTCACAGATGATTTCGGAAAGCCTGAAGTTCGCATCAACTTCGCTTTCGTAGTAAGACGCTCTGCCGAGGTGGTTGAAGTTGGCGTTCTGGAGATAGTATTCAATCGCTGACATTTCAACGGACCAATACTTTTCACAGCGAACTTTCAAATCTCCTTGACTTAATATATAATTAATTCTTATTGATCGAACAATTTAAGTGAAGTTTATCTCATGAAATTTCCTCCAATTCAATACGCTATTCCCACAAATCCTAGAACTTTTTCGTATTTATACACGTAATCCTCCGAGCCCTTGACAAGTCGACACAAAATGCGACTAGAAAACAAAAAAAATCAATTTTTGGACGACAGAAAAACCTTCAGAAATCAGAGAGCCCTCTTTTAATCGTCAAGCGCTTCTCGAACGCACAAGAAACTTTCAGCGTAAACGTTCAAAGTCTGGTGGGAGGCAGCGTGTAACGAGCTCTGTCTTCTATCACACCAAATGCACTTCCTATGCGCAGAGTCTTAGAGAACAACTTTTAACAACTATTTTAACAACTTGGTTAAAACTTCTTTTGTCAATTGTTTAGTCGGTTTACTGCAAGCCTAATTATGTCATTGCGTTGGAGAGACGGCGTCTTCTTGTGATGATAACTAATGAGGGACTCTGCATCAATGCAGCCTCTTAATTACACGTCCTTATTTATAGCACTGGGAAGCTCTTCGTGGTGTGCGAGTGGTGCATGCGCTGGCCTTTATGAGAGCTTGTTGAGTTGCGATTAATGCATGCCTTGCTTTATATTATAAATCTTCGCAAATGGCGATTACGGAGTGACGTCAAGGAAGGGAAGTCATCATTTGAAAGATGTTTGAAAGGACACAAGTATCCAATCATTCTGTTGATGCTGATGATGATGCTGTTGACCTGAAGACATTCCGATGATGGTGATGATGAAAAGAACCAAGTTGATGATGACACAAAGATGAAAACACGCATAGATGAATTTGATTGGTCGACGGCAGATCTCTCTCAACCAATAGGCGCTTTTCCGTTTTTGACGCAGAAGTTAGAGTCTTAGCAGATTTGCAGTGGTTTGATGCGGTATAAAAGCTACCAAGACTCCCACACCAAACTGGCTGAAACTTGTTTAAATATATGTGAATGCTGGAAGGATGTATGTGTGGAGTGTGATATCATGTAGTATCATGATATATCAAATTTGCGTATGCGAATATCTGAGGCAACTCAGAGATCCTACTATAATATCGTGAAATAAAAACCGAGAAACACAGTCTCAATCTTACATTCACTTATATATCTTGAGGCCTTTTAGGCAATCATCGGTCGAAATCAATTCTTTATCGACTCCCATGCAAAAACTTCAAATTATCCGCCTTATCTCAATCCACAATAACTTACGGAACAATATAAAACTTATGGAAAGCGACTTTTACCATAAGAGCATCAAACTAGATTTTTAAAAAAAGGTTTTTTCAATTTTTAAGTCACATTTCAACAGTAAAAACTCAAAACTAAGATTTTTAAAAGCAAAAAAAGAATTTAAACACAAATAAATTAAATGCGATTTTAAAAAACACAATAAAATTCATAATAACGTTAATTTCCATCTGCAAAACCACGCATCATCATAGAGAAGAGAATAGAATGAAAGAAGCAATCGAATAAAAGAGGCAGTAATTCTGATTAATCTGCAAGCAAGGCACTCCATTCACTTCCAGAACACTTCTGGATAATATCGCCTTGCAGCACTAACAAGTGTTTTTATTATTTCCTTTATTATTTATAATATTAAATTGTTATTAATTTATTTAATTGTTTCAGATTCTTTATTGATTCATGTTCATTGTTGAGTTAGGATTATATTGTTAAATTATAAATGTTTTTTTCAAGATTTTGAAATTCTTTTTTGATGTTGGAAAGTGTTTTTCGTTGTTTTTGAATTATTTTATATCTATGTTTAAAACTCGGTTTTATATTTAAAAAACGTCATTTGGTTTTAGTCAACAAGCTGAATGAAATCAATAAAATTTTAAAATAAAAAGGATTTTTCTTCTTTAATATAACTATATATTAAATTTATATAGTTTATATTACAAGTGTTTATTAATTTTATATTAATAAAACATTAAAAACTAATTGATTAAGTATAGTTTTGAATTAAAACTTTTAAACGATGAACTTCGAGAAAATTTTGTTGTACTCCTGTTATGGCCTGGCTGTGAGTTTGATGTCACTGAGCCACCAAAGGCCTCTCAAACGACATGCCTTATGCCTTGAAATAACTTAAACAACTTCAATAAAATAAGGAAAAATGGAAACGAAACGAAACGAAGATTATATTAAAACTTATTATCTTACTAATTAAGTTTTTCAAAATTTCAAAAATAATTATAAAAAAGCATATTCCAATCACTTTGCGTCGATCTACATTGGAAGCCTTTTCTTCCCCACAGGGTTGGGCCGTCAAGACCATCGTCATCGGCTTGCTAATGGTCACGATGTCAATGTTGGTGTGTGTGCGTTGGAGTAGTTTGAACGATTCTAACATTTAAAATGCATGCAGAAGAATGAGATGTAAATAAAAACTCTGAGCAGAATTATGCATCATGAGTGTAATATTCTTCACCACCAACACCACTACCACCAATTCCACCACCACCACCACCAGCACCACCACTACCACCACCACCACCAGCAACACCACTTTCACCACCACCACCACCACTACCACCACCACCAATTCCACCACCAATACCACCACCACCAGCACCACTACTGCCACCACCACCACCACTACCACCACCACCACCACTACCACCACCACCACCTCTTCCAGAGACATCGAAGGGGCTCCAGGGGGTGAACCTGTGCAGGACTGGATGCTGGACACAGGCACTGCAACGCCAGCAAGCAATGCCAAGCCACTCATCCCCAAAACCACTGCAAATGCTCCAAATGATGCAGGTGGCAACAGCAATAGTTCTCCTAAAGAACTGAACATCATGACGATGTTCAATTTTGGCACCCTGAGCATCAGTGGCCTGGGTCTCCTGCTCGTCATCTTCGGCTTCTTCCTTTTCCTCACTTCCATCATTGGTTCGTCCCCATCAATTTTCCATCTCAAAGATAATTTCAGTTTTACTTTTTTTATACAAATGTTTTTATGATGCAATAAAAGCACGTGAGGGAAGTTTGAAAGTGTTTTGAATGGGTCGTAAACCCGAACGAGTTCAAACCTACTATAGAGTTTTTATTGAATAATTTAGATATTTTTTTTGTTTGACTATGATGCAACATATCAACACAGGCGTCAAAGCAACCAAGACTGGATTTATTCCTTTGAAAATTACTGTAAAGTAGATTTTCGATTTGTAAATACAAATATCCCTTACTAATTGATTCACTCATTGACTCCCTCACTCATGCAAGTTTATGGTGATGATGTCAGTGGTGCTTGTCAACATTTTCTTCCTCATTGTGCTGCTGGGAAAAAGTTCTTCTGAGGTTAAACACCCCCTATTCAAAACAATAAAGTTTCATATGCACCCCGAAATGCTTTTACATATTTTGAACGTTGTATTCGCAGCTAAGAGACTTCCTGGTTAATCAACTCGAGATTCTCATCGTGTCGGAGCAAGTCTCCGTGATGCAGAGTATTCATGGCCAGGTGCTGCTTGTGTTGCGAGCGTAACTTTGCAGATTATGCTGATAGTAATCGTATTTTAATTTCTCTTTCTTAATTCTTTTTACTCGGTTCGGTGTGTACAATTTTCATCTCAATTTAATAAATTAGATTGCAATTAAACACATTTTTTGGGTTTAGCTGCACCGTATGGAATTTATCGAGCCTATCCTTCCCAATAGAACCTTTTAATTACATTTATTTTCGAAGACTACTTTTCCAAAAGTCCTTTTTGTTCATACACCTCATTGACGACAGTACCAGTGTTGCGGCTCGGGCAAGGGCAGAGAGGACGTGGCAGCACTCCCCACTCTCACCTGTGCCCACGACACCGTTAGTCGACCATTTCTCCAGTTTTGTTTTTTTTCAAGTTGATATACAATAAAAATATTAAAATATCTCTTAGCTCATCTAAGCATCATAAGAAGGTTTTTGTACTGATGAATAAAGGGTTCTTATAACATTCACGTGAAACCCAGAGAGATTCTCGAAAATGAAATCTGCAGCGTTAAGGCAGTGTTCTAAAGCGCAATCTATGTTATAATGTACTTTCATTTCGCCCTGCAGCCTTGTGCCGATAGCATTGTTGGATGGTACAACAAAAGAAAGATCTTTTTCAAAATCATTCTCTTCCTGGTTTCGTCTTACATTGTGAGTCACAGATTGTTGATGTTTTTAAAATTAGTCATTTTTTGGCTTTTCCAATGGTCCTAGTGGGTGTTAAAGCCATTATAATTGATCTGTACCGAATATTAGATTATTTATCGAATAGTTAAATTGAATAATTATAACTAAAATTATTTGAAACTTCATATCAAACATAAAAGTTTAATTTAAAGTGTTTTAATCGATATTTTTAGGTCTTTCTATTGGTTATAAACCTGATGAAGAAACCTAAAGAAAAGTCTGAAATTAACGACAAAAAAAATGAAAAAAAGTATGAAATTAACGACAAAAAACAGGAAAAAAAGTCTGAAAGTAAAGACAAAAAACATGAAAAAAAGTCTGAAATTAACGACAAAAAACATGAAAAAAAGTCTGAAATTTCTGACGAAAAAGATGACAAAAAGTCTGAAATATCTGCTGATAAAATTGAAGATGTTTAAAAAAAGTTGTATATCAAATTTGGTTAGAATTTTCGATTGTAATTTTTGAGAAAAAAAATTATGAACTGTTTTCTTCTGTATCGAAAAAAATTTCAAAACATCTTTTAGGCATACAATCCGTTACAATTGAGAGACTTTGAAAATAATTTAGCTGAAATAACTTCAAGCAGTTTTTATGTTATGAGACTACGTCATTAAAAAGTTTAACATTTATAAAGTTTCTTTCCATCGCGATTTGAGTATGCTCGCCATTACCTACCTTGAAGTCAACTGTTACTTGATAACTGTACGTTTTAATTATTTTTTTAATTAGATATTACAATTCATAGATTTTTATATTGAAAAACACTAGAAAAGTAAATTTCACAATTTTGCTTCAGCTCGCAGGAACTTTTAAAGTCATTGTAGGCATCTGGAGTCATATGAAAAGCAGGTGAATGAATATTTACATTTTTTATACAAAATAAAAACTATAATAATACTAAACATGTTTTCAACATTAAAACTGAAGAAAAAAAATTAAATGTAAATAATTTTTTAAACACTTTTTACATAGCACGTTCAAGGAGATGGAGAGGTTGCTGATAACCGATGGAAGCTACGATACAGACGAGGCCGTTGCGATTGCCAGTCTGTCAGTCTTCAAGTTCGGAGTTTTCTCGATCGCCGGTGGCTTCGTGTTGCTTTCCCTTGCGTTTGTTGGTCAGTGCAGATGGCTCAATGGGGAGGGAGGGGGGGGGGGTTATGAAATCAATGTTTAATATTTAATACGGGAAAAATCATGTGTACAGTGCACCCATGAATAAGACACACTAATGTATAGAGAATGAGTTTTAAAAATTTATAAAAAAAGAGGAAGTCTACTTAATAAGACTCTATAGGGACTATAGCCTATATTATTACTCATATTATAGTATACAATTTATATTTCTCTGTGACTAATTATTGAAAATTTTTAAAGTTATAATATGATCAGGCTTTTGACTCCCACCTCTCTATCCTTGAATACAGGCTTCGCAGTCATTCGCGGTCAAAATCGAAGGTGCAAAATTGCGGTTAGAAATTAATTCTGTTCACTTGGTTAATGGGTAAGGGATCTTTTCCTTAAAAACCAGCACGATTCTTTCACAAATATTATAATTTCTTGAACTATGAAAATCAATTTCATGGTTGGAAATATTGTAACATTTACTTTTGTTGCTTTATAGTTTTTCTTGTACCTGCTCAGCGTAGCAGTTATTCTGGCAACTGTTATGTTTGAACTAGATGACGAACTACAAGACGTGCGCAAATGTTATCTTCACAGTTTCAATATATCATTTTAGATTTTAATGTATAAACAAAACATTTTAATTAAAAAAATTTTTTTTTCCTTCTTTAGGTTCTCTCTACTTTTAATAAACTAACTTTCTAAACGTTTTCAAATAAATATTTAATCCTATAACATTCCAAAATGTTCCTTCACTTTCTTTATGAATATGATAACACACCAACAAATTATACTATTTTCTCAGGTTCGGCCCTTTTTAGTATCAAGTCTCGAAAGGGTGTTGAAGAAGAATCAGTTTTCTGATTACCACAGAATCCAAAACAACGTGAGGCAACTGGGGAGGGGTTACATAGTCAAGGAATCTCAATGATAATGACTCAACTAAAACTTCTAATATAGACATGCTCTGATAGTGGTGGAATATTGATGAAATTTGTGTTATAATTCCACATTCAAATCCTCCAATATCCTTAGAATCTACGTCAATGTCTATAAAGCTTGACTATGAAGCGATAATCAATAAACGCTGAAGTTATGCGCACTGAATCCTTGTAACTTATACATTTTCCTGATGTCTTCACTAGTTCCAATGCTGCGGAAACTCTGAAGGTCGTATGGACGTGGTCACATACAACGACAAAATCAAATGCAAGTTCTACATTGTACCTTACAAGTTTTTTCTTTTTCTTTATTTTAAAAATAACATCTCTGGGTCTTATTAAATAAAAAATGACAGTTTAATTTTCTTTAGTTGTTTGCAATTGTTTGCACCAACACACGAACAAACACAGGCATGTGCAGACAAGATAATTGAAACGCACATAATGGTCAGAGACATTGTCAAGACATCATTCCTCGCCACTTCAACCTACCTCGTGAGCTTTTCGACCCTTCCTTATCAGAACAATCAATCAATCCATTATATTTAAATTGCACTTTTTGATAAATTCAAAAATATTCTAAATTATTTTGTTCATAACAAGCAATACCTCACCTGGATACTGATGACATCTACAGTTCTTCATGTGGGCTGTGATGTGTACCTTGAAGGGCAACTTGATCAGCTGTTTCAGACTCGCCAAAGATAAAAAACCCGACGCCATTATTCCTCCGATCAACGAATATCAAAAACTGGAAGACACAAATAGTCAAACGGAACAATTGATCTCTTAATTTGATGCATTTTAAAACTTTAAAACTAAATAAACGATCGAATAACATTTGTATTTAAAAACGAGACAAACATCATCCTCCTCTTCCTCATCCTTCTCATCCTCATCAACACCATTAATAAATAAATACCAAGAAAAAATTCTGACAAATAAAAGCCTAACTAAACGATTAATTGGATGCATGGATGCATGGAGTGCGTTAAGGGAGAACAGCTGCATCACTGCAAGGATGACAGGGCGGCAGAGGGAGAGAAGGTCACAGGAGGAAGGGGATAATGGCCTTCCTTGCCTTCGGGTACTCTGGAAACTCCTTCTTGTAGGCGCTGTGCTTGCCCAACGCCCATGCAGTCATCTGCCCCAAGCCCATCAGCCCGAAGATCAGCGCTGTGTGTGTGTGTTAAGTTTGTTGGTTGAGGGTGTGTGTCGGGCAGACTAAGATCTCCAATTGTTATAGTAGTAATAATAAAAAAAGAAAAAAAAATCATCATCATCATCACTACCACCATCACCACCACTACCACCACAACCCCTAAAAAAACCAAGCCACCAACCAGGGAAGGACTGGCAGAGGAGGGCAAATGAGAACCAAGAGGCCGCCTCGTAGGTGTAGTTGGGGCAGGAAACCAGACTGAAGAGTTGGGTGAAGGGGTTCGAGGTGGGGTAGGGTATCTTACGCACTGTTGAGCCTGTGGTCGATGGGAGTGGAAAATGAGAATAGATGGGAAGAGGGAGGGATGGATGAAAATTGAAATAAAAGTTTTATTAATAGTTTTAACTACCAGCTGGTCTGAGATCCTTGAGGGCAAGGTGGATCGAGAGATTTCCCAGCTCACTAAACTGTTTTTTTGTGTGTATGTACAATTTTATTAAAACAGATCTTTAAATATTATTAAATAATAATTGATAATTAGAAAATAAATGAAACAGGAAAGAAAGGAGCTTACAATGAATGCAATGAGTCCAATGGCAAGCTGTGGAGTTCCAAAGGCTGCATGATTGGTTGGAATATAGGAGAATGATTATGATGAAGATGATAACGATGATGATGATGAGGATGATAACGATGATGATGATAACGATGAGGATGATAACGATGATGAATTACGAATGTGACTGACAGGGGGGAGTGTAGAGAGGGTGGTTGAGGGAGAAGGCGACGAACGCAGCGAATCCCCAGTAGTAGCCGCAATTCTGAAGTGTTGAAGTGAAAATTCAGTCAGTGTGCACCATCAGTCAGGTGTTGGAATCGTTCATCCATGCTCTCTATAATAAATTATAATTATAATTCACTCACTTATGCCTCCATTCATCTACTCATCAAACCATGCATGCATCCTTGCAGCTACCCATGCATGCATGCATCCTTGCAGCCACCCATGCATGCATGCATCCTTGCAGCTACCCATGCATGCATGCATCCTTGCAGCCACCCATGCATGCATGCATCCTTGCAGTCACCTTGAAGAGGTTGAAGAGGGGCATGGTGGAGTGTGAGAAGCGGTGCACGAGCAGTGTCTCCAGAATCCTTTTCGCGTAGTGCCCACTCCAGCACGCACACGCCACACTACGCATGTGTGAAATTAAAATGTAATAAAAACAAACAAAAAATATATATTACTATAAAAAAAATAAAATAAATAGAAACTCTAATAGTCCACACATGCATGCTTAACCAGCAGACCATTCCACCACATGCACTCACTGGCTGGCTAATGGAACAGGTGCGGAGGAGGAAGCATAAATGAGGGATGGACGTGCGTAGAAGATGAGGTAGATGAACAGAGGCCCTGCATACTCTACCAAAAAGACCTACATACGTGTGTGTATGTGAGTGTGTGTGTGTAACTTAAATGTCTATGATAGTAAAAACAAAATAATTTTCATGACACTATCATTATCATCATCAATACCACTATAATCATCACCATCATACACAACTCCCCCCCCCTCCTCACGGTAGCCCATCCGATCTGCACTCCCAGGTCCTTGAAGTAGATGCGGCCTCCCTGGCCCAAGCCCACCTGCTTCAGCGTCTCCCCATCCTTCAGAGACTTGCCCCCTGTGTGTGGCAGTGTGTACATGTATGTGGGTGTGTGTGTGTGAGTGGCAGTATTTGTGTGTATATTCTTTTCATTATTTGGGTATATGTGTGTATTTAATTTTTTACATTTATGTTAATTATTGTGAATATAAATGAAATCAAGATGATGATGATGATGAAGTGGTGGTGGCACAATAATTATGCCTTTACTTATTTCAGTTTTGAAAGCCTGTCTTTCTACATAAAACTTGGGTTCTGTTTGAAAAGAATATATATCATTCAGTAAAAATATCAAATTTACAAATAAAATCATGTTCTCAACATCTTGTATCATTTTAATAAATTCAATTTAAAATTATATGTTGCAAGAAAAAAAGGTATTTTTGAATATTCTTACTGGCAGTTTGAAAGCTTTTCTTCAGGTCTGATATGGAAGAATTTGCAGTCAGCTGGAGATTTAAAATATTTGGAGAATATTCATAAGATAAATATTATTTTATAAATAATTTAAATATTTATATATATTTTTTTTGGAAAACTAATAAGGTATTTATTCATTTTCAAAGTAAGAATTCATTCAATGATTTATTTGATAATTTTGATGCCGGCAAAATAGGATCAAGAGTCTTGATTCATGACAAAAAAGATACGGTTCTTTATATTATAAATATCAATATCATTGACTAACATTATGAAGAACTGCAAGAGACTTTTTGGTGGAAGCATCTAGAACCTCGATTTCGATCTAGAAATTTTAGATCAAAATAATGAATAATATTATTTAACAATTGCAAGTGTTTTTTATACATACGATAGAATGTTAAATTTTAAAACAATTTTTAAATCTTAACTTTTTAACGTATTTAATAAATAAATTACCTCCATGCCTGCACCTTAGATATTGATACAAAAAAAATGGCGAGAGCAAAACTAATTTTTCTCAAAAAAATTATGCAAATCTTTAAAATCGCTTAAAAACCATAGACTTGAAATTTATAAAGTTAATAACTTTTTTAATATTTGAAACAATGAGAATAGATTTTTATAATTTTTTTGGGAACTATCTTCTTGACACAAGAAGATGTTCACAATGCTTGTGGACTAGGTCTCTTGATTCAAGTATTTCCATCAATTCTGTGATCTCCACTTTATTTGATTGAAAAAGAATTGACAAAGAGAGATGGTAAAACGTTTAAAGTCATAAAAGGGTTCGATTTAAACGGTTATTTCTGTAAAGTAATTATTATTAAAGTTTTGGAGAGCAACATGTAACATTGTAACATGTCCTGCGTCTGTCAGGCTGTGAATAATAAATACCATAAAAAAGTCTACAAGTGCATAAAATAAATGTACTGGCGTCACCTAGCGTTTAACTAAGAAATTGTTAATTTTTTTATTTACCGGACTTATAGTTAATAAAAAAGAGAATAAAAATATTTTTTGAGGATTAAATGAAAGATTCAGCTAGATTAGTAATAGATACCAACATTTTTCGTTAATTATAACGATTTGACTGGCGACTTTTGCCCTCAAGACTTTCCGAAACTGATTTTTCAAAATTGAATTAATTCTCATGGCATTTAATGGCTTTCTATAAATTTAATTCACGCCATAGGTTATAAAGCATTATTTTATTTAACAAGTTTGTTTTTTAAACCCACATGCAGCGTTTGTTTGAATGATAAAATATATTTTATTTGAGAAAAAGTCTCTTTTGACTAAATATATTTTATTTATTTATTTAAGCTGCTTCAAACCTTTAAAATGTCTTCATAGAAAAACACTTATCAAATATGAAAACTCAACTGAATCAGCATCAGATTGTTTGCATTGTTTTTGGTAATTAGAATTTCGAACAAACACAAATTATTAATTGTGACACTTGAGAACTTTGATCCACCGCCTCTCTTTAGTCGGTATTCAACACTCAAACTGTCAATCAGAAAAACTAAAAATAATAGTAATAACAAAATAATCATAGTAAAAATAACATTGATCTATAAATAAATAATAAGAAAAAAAATTATATCATAATTAAAACGCTGTAATTTTAGGTTCTACTTCTACCCCTAAATATAACTTCTCGGATATTTCCTATCTGGTTCTTCCAAGGTATCGCTTTTCTCGAAGTTAATTTAAGCGAAAATTTTATAATACTTTCGAAAAACCTGAATAAAACTTGTCTTTTAATTTATTTTGATAATAAATTTTTTTTTACATATTTTTTCTTTCAAAATCGAAAAAAACTACATTTAATTATAAATTCACATAAATGTTTAAAATTTCACTTAAAAATACCAGTTTTCCTCTTAAGATTCAAATTCCTTAAACTGTCTTCTGAACAACGTCTCTGAGAGGCGTCTGAAGAAGCTTTGCCTGTCGGTAAGTGATAGCTCAATCAACTGAGCAATTAGCTTGACCCCTAATGAATTAGGCCTATAATTGTTCTCAAAGATTTTTTCATAAATTTAATAAATGTAAAATTAAGTTTGGAATCTTTTAGATGAATTCTTCTACATTGAATATGAGAAACAATCATTTGCACTTCAGTCACAACCCTCACAACAACCATCGCCAAAGAACTTGATCCAAATCTTGAAAGCCACACCAACCACCAAAAAAACTCATTTCTCAATGAATGAAAAAATTCTCGCCACCACCAAAGCCTTCAAACTACTTCCATCTTAACCATCTCAGCCACAACCATCCCTCTAATTGCAGCCACCACCAGAAGCCCTCTTCCCACTTCCACCAACCCTGCAACCATCTCTTACACAACCCATCACGACAACCTCCCCTCCCTCTCCCTTATGGAGAGACCCTCACGTGGCAGCCCTCCGCTTTCACTTTTAATCTTTGCTGATCAATGCAACTCCAAAGACCAAACATATTATAGAACATATATACATGTATTATATAAGCAGCAGTCACTATTAAACGATCAAGAATCGGCATGATCAAAGCTCTGGCATGCGTTGACTCCTCAAACACTCGCGAAACCCTTGCCATCCAACCTATGATATGTTCTGCTGCATATATTTAGTATGTATTCTACTGCATGTATTTCGTATGTATTCTACTGCATATATTTTGTATGTATTCTACTGCATATAATTGTATGTATTCTACTACATATATTTTGTATGTATTCTACTTCATATATTTTGTATGTATTCTACTGCTTTTGTTTTGTATGTATATCTTGTATGTGTTGATGTATAGCTTTTAGTATTTATTCTTTATACCTTGGATGAATTACTTGCACATGAGTCATGATAGATTTGCATACGTACATAGTTACATGATTATGACTGAAAAAAACCAATAAGTCGAAAGTAGAAGTGGCTTTCACAATGTGCATAATGGACATCGTCATTTGGGACACTAACTCAACCACTCTCACCTTGCAAATTAACTCCGTCATGTTTCTGTCAAGAGTTTTTAGAGTAAAAAATATAGATTATATTTTAAATAAAAATTCCTATAATGATATTGCTAAACGAAGTCTATTGTAATTTTGAGCCTTGGTTAAATCTTTTAACTCAAACTTTTTTTATGTGTTGTTACTTTGAAAGCCTCTAAAAACTATAAAAAGCACTAAACGCCTGAGCTTCTTATAATAGAAAAAACAAAAAATGAAAATACAAAAAAACTAAATAAAAAATGAAATAGGAGAAAGAGTGGCGAGACAATGCGACCAGCAGGGGAGCAAGAGAGGAGGCTGTGAAGGGACTGGTTAAACAAGGGCTCCCAGGGTGGAAGATGATTGAACTGTCTCAATTGTCAAGACTAATTAATTTACCTTGAGATTGTATATCACTAGTGTCATTGTTTTTATGTGAGCTTTTTTAATATTTGTATTTTGTGCATGTTCCATGGAATAGTTTTACGAAAATGATGGGCTTCATAGAATCGAAATAGCTTGAAAATACTTTTTTTCTGGTCGAGGTCATGTTTTAGAGAATAAAAGGTGTGAAAGGAGGCGTCGTTATTGATGGAGTGATGGAATTAGAATAGAGTGACTTATACAATCAAACAACCTCAATGCACTTATGCCCGTCAGGAGAAAAGAAATGAAGCTTAGGTATTTTTGGAGAATGTTAAACGTATCTATTATGATTTTATTTTTAATTGGTGAATTTATTATAGCTGACTTTGGAGTTGAAATAATTTTGGAATCCTAAAGAATAAAAAAATTGATAGACTTGCATGCGTTGAAAACATGTGTATTATGTATAATCTATTAAAACTAATTTTTATGCTGATGTGTGAATTAAGATGAATACCGTGGAAAAGCGAAGTCTTCGGGAATGTTATTTTTATTTTATTTGTCAAATATTCTAAATTACCGGTGTTATTAAATACTATTTAACAGTCTCCTAAAGTTAAGGATGTTGGGGCATTGAAATGCATTTAAAATGAGAAAATTTGAAATAGCTTTAAAATTATATTTAAATTCATAGTTAAAGAAAGAAATTGCGTAAGAGCGCACAATTCAAAGCTTAAAAATACGTCAAAAATTATTGTGTGGTCCGTGTTTGATGGATCGTGCTGGGATGAAACAAATGCATTCCTTCAATCACTCGACGCCTCAATTTCCATTCCAATTAATTAAGCATCACTTCAACTTTGATTTACCGGGCGCTTTTGCTGCTGATGTAGCAATCAAATCTGCTCCTATGCTGCTGCTGTTACTACTATCACTACTTATACTATTACTACTGCTACTACCATACCACCACCACTACTTTTACTACTAATACTACTATTACCACCACTACTACTATTATTACCAATACTAATGTCAGTACTATAAAAATCATTTAAAAAATATTTTATTGAAATTTCAAAAATTGCATATAAATCTTCAAAAACATCTTTTGGTTCAAATTTTGGGGATTCCACATGAAGCTTTATTCGGATAAAAATAACTTCTGCAAAAATAGACATGTGCCTCTTAAAGCGAAATTAAAGGGAATTGTTTGCAAGTTCTTATCTTGAATTTATTTAATTGATTTAGTCCCGCCTCAACCACCCATCCCGTCCTTGGCATTTCTGTGCTTTGTGCCACACAAAATACTGCATTGTTTATCATCCATTAACCGCATTATTATAGCTTATCAAGTGTTTATTTACTCGTTTCAAAATAAAGTTGAATTTATTGGTTTATAAGTTATTAATTTGTTTTGCGATTTAAAAATATTAATAGTAATTAAAATTCAGTTATGAATTTTTATTTAATGTTTTAGCAAATGACACTGGTTCAGAGATAATTTCTTTATTATTAAGTTACTCAAAAATCATTTCACGTCGAAGTACTCATAGAAATATTTTTTAAAAGAATTCTCTTAATTACCGTGATAACAATAGTGGAAAAATAAAAAAATAAAAGTACAACAAGATTAATAATAATTTAAAAGAATAAAATATAAAAATTCTGTTTATTAATCAAGTACGAAGGAAGAGAAAAGAAGAGTGAATGTGTACAGAAACCATGGGCGTATCACAAGTTATCCAACCTCCTTACTACTCGAAAAACAGGCATCAATTTATAATTTGAAACTTCTTTTTATTATTACATAACAGTCTAATTATCAAAATATTTTTTAATATAAAAAATACCGAATTTATTAATTAATCAGTTAATTGTCGTAATTGTAAGAAGGCGATTAAGCTCTTACGAATAATCATTTAGCGACATGAGGGCCGTAATGGATTAGTTAAGTGCTTGAGATTATGGCAGAACACACGCCGGTTCGTTAGGCCTGTTTGTCTAGGGTGTTTATGGAGAAGTAATTAATTTGATAAGCATTTAATTGGTGTACGTAATTAATTTGATAAGCGTTTAATTGGGGGTATGTAATTATAAGATTTAATTTATTTAGTTGAAATGGTGTTGTTGTTGCTGTCTTTGGAATGGAAGCTTTAGTCGTTGGCAGTTTGATCTTTTGTTGTGCCGCGGTTTTCAGTGTCGTGTTGCTGTTGTTTTTGTTGGTTCTTTTGTAGTTGCTTTTGCTGTTTTTGTTGTTGGAGGTGTTGTTGTTGGTGATGTTGGTGATGTAACCAGTCGATATTAGCTACTTTATTTCGGTTATCTGCAAAGTAATCGTGAGAAGTTGAACCATTATTTTGTTGCCGTTGTTGCAAATGTTGCAAATGATCATTGTGTTGTTGTTGGAATTGTTGTTGCTGGAAATTCTGTTGTTGAAACTGTTTGAACTTTTGTTGCAGTTGCTGATCCTTCGTCGAAGACTGCTTCAGAGGCGCTTTCTTTTTGAGGCTTTCGCACTGCAGCAGACCCTCGACAAGGGCAAGAGAACCAGAAACGTCAGGTGCGTTGGCGCCCTTCCACACCTCCTCCTCATCGCCACTCTTCACCAGCGACTTGGCGGCTATGACGTCAGCCTTTAACTCCTCGACGTCCCGTTTCATCTTGGCCCTTCTGTTCTGGAACCACGTGATCACTTGAGCGTTGGTGAGGCCCAAGGTCTGTGCGATGTCGTCTCTGTCCACTGGAGTGAGGTACTTTTGGTGCACAAACCTGATGGTGAGGTTGCATTGTGGGTGAACAAGATGGATTAGAAGGTAGATTACAAGGCATGGATGTTTTCTTGAAAGTGTTTTAAAGTTAAATGTAGTCAATAAAAAGCCAAAACCTTTTTTCGAGCTCAAATATTTGCTTGTTCGTGAAGGCGGTTCTAGATTTTCGTCTTTTCTTGCTGCTGTGAAGCTGTTTGCCAGATGTGGTGGAAGAACGTCCGAGACTTTCACTTCCTGGAAAAGCATTGATTAAGTATTGATTAATCATTGATTAAGCAATGACATATTGTTAAAGACAAGAGATTAGTCATTTTAGGAGATAAAAAAGCTACAAAAGGTCTGGATTCATGGGTTTCGACAAGCAGGCAATGATAATTGAATATTTAAACAACTAAACCTAAAACTTGTTTTCTGGTTGATAACTTATCAAAAGTTATATATTTTTAACTTAAAGCATTCATATTGCAAAGACAATACTTTCTTTAAACCGACGCCAGCTGAACATGATTTAAAGAAGTTATTGAGACACTGAACAAGAGACAGAAGCCTATTGCATAGAATGAACTGGAAGCTATTAAAGCAACAACAAAAAATGTCTCATGCAAACAAGGACCCTAGTCTGCCAACGCTGGTGTAGGTCACGAAAACAGACGAGGCAGTTTGCAAACACATCGACAATGATGACGCGGTAATAACGACGTGCAATAACTCAATCGGATGATGCAAGAGTCGCACACGAAGAGTTCAGTCTAAGGAAGGTCTCAACAGTTCAAAATGAATTATACACATTTCAAGCAGCCTTTTCAATAGATCTGTGCATAATTGAAGCATTGTCCTGGCGAACAATCGCTACAATAGACGTAGTAAGTAGGCTTCAAGTTGACAAATGGTGTAACTTAGACACACATTCTTACATAAAAGAGCACATTATTGTGCGTCGGAGCATTCAAAAGGTTATATATAATCTCCCATTTAGCAAGCCACCCATGACGCTTGCCGAACTTACCCTGTCTTCGACTCATTCATGCTATTTCAAACAGATCCCTTTTGGGTTTGAAAGCATTCTTTTTTGTATCTGAAACTTTGAAGAAGGGTTATTAACTGTAAAAAAATGCATTTTGATTTTTTAAAATCAAGCTTAGTAGACTTCATTTGCCATATAATTGTTATACGACTTTCCAAGTCCAAATGATTTGTCAATCAATTCGTTTTCCCACCACATGTATCCGAACAGCGTTGCGGCGTTGGAATGGCATTTCAACGCCAAAACCTCTTCAGAATCGCAATTAAAAATTCTTTTTTGCTTTCTGCGACAATTAATAGCATTTGTTTTCTGTGGTAATTAATGAAAAAACCGTTACCACGGCTCTAAAAGACTCTTAAGATTGAATATCACTTTTATATTCCAAACAAAGCATCCAATATTTTTAATTGAAAAAATAATTCACAATTGTTAAAATAATCGCCTTAAAAATCAAATCAATAAGAGATAAAGCCAAAGGAACATCTACGAAAACACATACGCATATTGAAGGGGACAAAAAGGGAAAAAGGGTGGATGCACGTCAGGGAAGGTATAATTGAAGAGCAAATGAAGGTCAGCAGGGTCGTAATTGCACACAACCCCCTATTTATTACAACGCTTTGATTAGGAGAAGAGGAGGGAAATGATCAGCCGTGCCAGTCACGGAATGCTGCCTTTTTGAAGCTCTTAAATTGAGGTTTTGGAATTTTTGAATTGTGAACAAATGCTGATGGCAAGGATGCTGAGAGATTGAGAGTTGAGAATCGCTTGTCTAAATATGTTGCGGTTTTATTGAATTTACTTTTTTGTCCGAAACAATCTTGCAAAGTATAAAAAAGTCACAGATTTTGAAAATTGTGCTAGAAGCAATGATAATTTGTAACAAGCGTTGAAGGTTCTTGTCGTCGTTGTTGTTGTTTTAGAAGAGCGATTAGTTAATTTATTGTCAGTCTTCAACGCGGACCCCCATGAACAATGCTGCCCTAATAAATTACCCGAATGTAATAGTTAATTATACAGAGTTAATCAAAAAAGAAGAATCAATTTGTATGAAAAAATAAAAATTTATAAATGCAATATATTATTTATTAACTATTTCAGTTGAAGAAGAAAATAAAAATAAACTCATTGAAATCATAGAATGCAAATGTGTAACATTGCGGGTTCTCAATAAAATTCCGAAAAAAAATAATTTATTAGAAATTTCGAAGTTTATACAACCAAAAGTTTGTAAATCATTTTGACAGCAAATAGCTATGCTGGTGACTGCAGTTTTGAATTTCGTACTAGGTAAACTCAATGTCAAAACGTAAATATTTCAAAATTTTTCCAAGCCACCTTTCAGCTTGGAAGCTTCTAGAAAGTACCGGTATCCCTATAAAAACATTCTTTGCCCTCGAGCTAACAGCCCTCCAACAACAACTCAACATTAGCATCACCACTAGAACTACCATCCAACCAACCAATAACAACCAACAACAACACCCTCAACACTACAACAATCAACTCAAAGCAACAACAAACCACCTCTCCACAACAACACCAGCAACACCAACTCAAAGACTCCATCCAACTGCTGCTAGATTAATAAGAATGCACTGAATAACCTCGGGCATTTTTGAAACAACACAAAACCCGGGAAACCATTCGGCAACTCGAAACCCCTTAAATCAAGTCTGCCCTTCCTCCAGCCATTAACTCCATCGATTCTCTATTAGGCGAGATATGCCTGATTACGGACTAATTAATTCTAGTTGTAAACGTGCAAACACAGATTTCGGTAAAAGTTTTCAAAAGTATTTATTAAATATACATTAAAAATACCTTTACATTCTTTTTCGAACCTTTTTCGCAAAATAAATATTTTATTGTTTTCCTGATTATTTTGAGTTTTATTTTAAAATCGTAAAACTGATAATTTTCAACTTTTATCAGCACTGTCGATGACATATATTAACTTTTATCAGTTGCAGGTAGTAGTACTACTACTACATCAACAACTGCAACTGCAACTACTACATCATCAACTAAAGCGACTACTACAATCACTGCAATTACAAATATTACCACTACTACTACTACTACTACTACTATTACTACTACTACTACTACTACTATTACCACTACTACTACTACTACTACTACTACTACTACTACTACTACTACTACTACTACTACTACTACTACTACTACTACTACTACTACTACTACTACTACTACTATTACCTCTACTACTACTACTACTACTACCATACTACTACTACTACTACTACTACTACTACTACTACTACTACTACTACTACTACTACTAATACTACTACTACTACTACTACTACTACTACTACTACTACTACTACTACTACTACTACTACTACTACTATTACTACTACTACTATTACTACTACTACTAGTACTACTTCTACTACTACTACTACGACTACTGCTACTACTATTATTCTAAAACTACTATTATTATTAATAATATTGTTAAATCGAATACTACTTCGAGTTTACTTCTAGTAGTCTTAACAACGATCTCTTAATTGAACTAATTGTAGTCTGCACGTACATTATAACACTGCTCCTTCCTAATCAGGCTCAATGGATTCTTTCTTATTACTTTCAAGTTGTCTATTAAATCATAAAAGCATTGTTCTGTTTTGGCAACCAGAATAACAAAGTAAATTACTTCAATTCCTTCTTTCATTCCCGAGATCTCACGCTGGTGCCATAATTACCAATATGAATTAGTAAGAAAGGTATTTTCGGCAGTAACTGTAGTGATGGCCATTTACCTTCGTTTACTCAAGATCACCTGTGGATCAAGCCTTTACCACGCTGTCTGCAGCCTTTCATAGACAATAACTTAATCAGACGCGATATATCACCTTTACTCGATTATTTCCGAGAGCCCAAGAATTTCTCAATTAAATATCTATAGTTCAAAAAGAAAAAATCAAACATACATTTAAAAATCACGTAGTATCTGGCCACTGAATGGGGGTGTAACTTGGTATGTCGATGGGTGGCTAGTTGCGTTATCGATAACTTTTCAATATCACTAAGACATAACTCAATCTCCCTGCAACACGCCTGGTGTCTGCTTGTACTTCTTTGTCTTTTTGTTCGTTCTTCCACCTATACTTCTGCCTTTTATTGCATAATTTTGAGTACTTAAATAATTTTAATTTGAATAATGGTATGCCAGAAATAAGTTAAAAGCTGATTTGTTAAAAAATAAAGCATAATACAAATTTTTTTGACCATTAACTTAACTTTGAACTAATATTCCAAAAAAACTTAGCATACCATTTGCGATTATTTCTCTGAAAAATTGAATTCTTAATTTAGTGCTGACATAGAGGATAAGTAAAAAATGATTCAAACAAGGTGCTGAAAATGCTTTCAATGCTTTAGGAGAAAAATAAATTAAGAAAAATGCTTGTCAGTGCTGTAACAAATGAATGGTTTAATTGATGCTTGGATGGCTGCAAGGAAGTGGAGTGGTGGAAAAGAGAAAATTGGTTTAAAAAAGTGAATAAGAATGAGTGTAAGAACGAACGTGTGAATGTGGATGCGTGCACACTCCTGTATTGTGGAGGCTTCCTTCTAATTGAATCTGCCATTGGCTTCCTTATCACTGTGCTTATCTCGTCGACACTGCCGCTATCACTACTCTCACTACAACTATTTCCACTATTATCTGTTGTATCACTTTTATTATTAGCATACAGTTCATACATTCCAGAGTAGGTTCTCAGTGCAATTCCTTCACGAACACTTTCAATGAAACTAAGGAAGCTTCTCTCACTTGACTATTTTCTTTTCCTCATTTTCTTTCTATTGTTCAATGAACTATATATCGCAAATATTTTAAACAAAAAAAATCAAAAACAAAGCCACTGATAACATCAATAATAAGAACAAATACCCTAAAAACAGAACAACAACAACAACAATCACAACAGCAGAACAGGCATCGACAGCACCTCCATTGGTGACGACGTGGCTTGCGGTCACTGGAGTAATAGGCCAGCACAAAGGCAGGCGTGATTAATGGCGCTTAATTACCCCCATCCATGCAACCCACTCTTCCTTTGTCATCATTCCGGCCCTTTGTATGTTTATTGTATATCTTTTAGTATGTCTTTTAGTATTTCCTTCAGTATCTTTCAATACGTTCATTGATTGTCTTTTAGCATGGTGTTTCCTAATGAACTTTTGCATGATCTCTTGAATGTATTTCAAATAGTTTTATAATTTGTGTTTTTGTGCTTCCCTCTATTCCCATTAATTCTTTTATATTATTATTATATACTATGATCATAGATCTATATTAATTTCACACACTGCATTCTTTCCTTCAATTGTATACACAATTTTGCAGACGTTATTGATTGAAGTTTTGATTTATTAGGCATGAAATAATTTTTTATCTTACCAAAACAGTTTCGGACATTTAAAAATAATACATCTGGGACATTTCAAGAAGCCAAAGCAAAACTGAATTTTTTTAAATAAAAAAAATGATTTAATTTAAAAACAAATTTATACATTTCTTTAAAGTTTACTATTGTTTTTCAAACGACCAATAGGAGTGCTGGCAACTAATTATTTAATAAAATCATTTTTAAATTCAATTTTCTAACTAAATTTCTAGCTTTTTGAATCGCAATTTGTCAATCCTGACGTTATATTCATCAAACTTTAAAGGAAGCGAGGGGTGAGGGTAAGTGTCATTGATTGATTGTTCCGATTAAATAAATTTGCAATCTTCAACACTCTGACTTTAGTTTCGATGGAGTTCTTGATGCATGAAAACCGAGAAGATTTCCCTTTCCAAGTAGAAGAGCGACAAAGAAATGACCCCACAACACAACAACGACAATAAAAATTTAAAAACGAGAAAAAATAATAAAAATGCAACACAACATCAAGTAAAGACCACCATAAATACAACAAAAACTACAACACCAACAAAATATGCACAAAAAACACCGGAAAAAACTAGAAATCATAAAAGCAACATTGAGCCATGCAACTAATGACGCGTCGAATTATCGAAGCAAGAAAGATCTTATCTCCTAGTGTGTGTGTGGGTGGGTGTTTGCCACAGATGAGAACAGAGAACACACAAAGCGAATACATACGAACACACAAAGAACTTACGAACACACAAAAAACCTACGAACACACAAAAAACCTACGAACACACAAAAAACCTACGAACACACAAAAAACCTACGAACACACAAAAAACCTACGAACACACAAAAAAACCTACGAACACACAAAAACCTACGAACACACAAAAAACCTACGAACACACAAAAAACCTACGAACACACAAAAAACCTACCAACACATAGAAAACTCATGAGACTATTATAATGACATCTCATACGGGTGAGCGCCTCTGTGATCACTTTGTCAACCAACGGCAGCCCCGATTATGAGTGACGTCACCAAAGGAAGAACCAATCAGGAGTGAGAGGTGGTGGATCGATTAATGGAGGCTTAGGAGGATAATTTGCTTGCCAGTGATGTATCTCTTGTGTGTGTGTGTGTGTGTGTGTGTGTGTGTGTGTGTGTGTGTGTGTGTGTGTGTGTGTGTTTGTTTGTTTGTGTGTGTTTGTGTGTGCCACAGGTTAAGTGAAGGACAACAAAAGATAAAAAGAGTGTGAAAAGTGAAGATGAAAATGATGAATTTGCGATGAGATTGAGTCTAAAATGGCGGAAAAGAGGTGAGATTGGATGCTTCAAGGGCATTTGAAATCCGATGAATTAACCTGAGCGATATGACGTTGCAATCAATCAGCTTTTCTTGGTTTTGTGTGACCAAGAATTCGTATCTCATAAATTTATTGTAGTTTTTTTAGTGGTTATATATCCTGCTGCATGCTGAGGTGTTTTGTAAGTTTGACGCCTAGATGGACCCTTAAGGGTTTGGTTTTGTGCATGTTTGTTAAATTAAAAATTTCTCTTGTTTCATGAATTTTTTATTTTTTCATTTGTGGCAGCAAATTAGCTGCAAACCAGTTTGTAATTGTCGAGTTATTTCTTCTTACGAATATAAAGTTCATCTTTGTTTTAACTTTAAAGAAATTTCATGAAAAAAGCATCAAACAACTTAAAAAAATTTTCTTCATGATTTAGATTTTCAATAACTGAAATTTCAATTCAAATCTTTTGCTTAAAAACTCATAAAAATTGTTCAAAGATTATCTTTTTAAATAATTTCATTTGAAAATCATAAAAAAGCGAAGAAACTAACCATCTGGGTCGTCGAGTTGCTGGTCGAATGTTTGACTGGTCATCTTCAAGAGTGCATCTAACGGACAGACCAGGCCATTGTTGTTGTTTGTGTTGTTGCTGCTGTTGTTGTTGCTGTTGCTGTTGTTGTTGCTGTTGTTGTTGCTGTTGTTGTTGCTGTTGTTGTTGCTGTTGTTGTTGCTGTTGTGTATGGAATCATTATCATCACTGTTCGACGTGAATGAAACATCAACATCAATTTCGTCATCACTCCGGATGACGTCATCATCATTATCATTCCCACAGTTGTTGATGACTGGGGTGCTGGTTGGTGCTGCTGCCGTAGCTTGTGGTGAGAGATCGTTCCAAGGTCTTTTGATGGGAGATCGCTGTGGTGGTGGTTGTTGTTTTTGTGGTTGTTTGGGTGGTTTTTGATGTAGTTGTTGTGGTTGTTGAGGGGGTTTAGGATGGTGTACGTGGTTCAGTTCGATTTTTATATTTTTAACACTTGGTGTAGGTAGTTGTTGTTGTTGTTGTTGTAACTTTTGGAAATGTTGTAGTTTTAATTGCTGCAGGTGGTGGTTTTGTTGGTGCGAATGAAGTTGTTGAAGTTTGAAGTTTTGCAAGGCGTGTTGTTGTTGTTGTTGCCGTAACCGCAGCACGCTACCCTCTAGCTGGAAGGCAGGGTGGTGGAGCATGAGCGAGTGTTGTTGCAGTAGTTGCAAGTGTTGTAGCTGTTGAAAGTGTTGCAGTTGTTGGTGGAAAGTCAACAAACGTGGTTTGACGTCTGAACTTGAGTCGTTCTTTTCGTGCTTGTTGTTTTTGTCGTTCTCATTGTTACGCGTGATGTCTTTGTTTTCTTCAGTGACGTCATCGTCATCATCATCACCACCGTTCTCCTCTTCTTTGTTTAGTATATCGTTTATGAAAAATGATGTTTTTGATTTTTGTTGTTGTTGTTGTTGTTGCATGTTTCCGTTGTTTTGTTGTTGTTGTGGTTGTTGTTGTTGTGGTTGTTGAGGCTTAAAGAAGGATAAAGTGGTCAGGAGTGTTGCGTTGCTTTGGTTGTTGACAATCACTGACATCCTGCTCTGGCTGATCTGTCGTGGAAGCTTTTAAATGTGACTTCTACAATATTGAAATGTACTCCAAAAACAGCGATGTCTGATTAAGAATGACTAACTTCATCATCTTGAATGATTAAGAATGAAAAATTTAATTAATCCTAAATGAACGACTAACGAACGACTAACTTTATAATGTTAACACGACCGAGGCATTTTACTGCTTGAATGATTATGTTTTCCTAATATGGACTGAACACTGCAGTGAAAATGGTCTGTTTGTGAGTGCCATATCGCATTTAGGGTGCTCTAAGGTCAAATCATCTTTCATCCTCAAAGGAACCCCTCTCGTATTTCACAGCGCCCGAAAGAGTGAGTGTATCTTTCCAAATTAATCTTTCGTTTAATTAAATAATGAGAATAATTTATTTTGGGAATATTAAATGAACTTGAATTGTTTGTGATCGAGATAACGATGCTGATTGGAGCAGTGATGGAGGAGTGGAAAGACATAATAGACCTGCATCAGTTCTGCACAAGTCATTGTATCTTACTAAAGTATTTTCCTATAACATTTTCAAATGAAAATGTTAAATGTATAAAACAAAGTTTTTATAAATAGAGCAAATTTCATCGTTTCCACCTGCGCTCGAGGGGGAATGCACTCTGACGGCGATGTCTCCACGCCGTTCATCCGTTTATATTTGTAATTCATCAACTTATCTAGGCATTCTTCATTGCTATCTTCACTCTTTTTCAATAATCCTCTTGAGACCTTTTTCTCTCAATTCATTTACCCATTCTTAATCTTCTATTTTGAAACCTTGTTCAATATGTTTTCAACGGCCTTCAGTCTGACTGCAATGATTTCGAATACAATGCATTTCTTCAGCTCATAATTTCTACTTGCATGCGAGTGGAGAGCAATAAATCAAATTTAATCTCAGCCTTAAAGCCTTTACCAATCACCTCCCAATTATTTAAACACCTAATAATCGCCTGTTTATTCAAGCACTCAATCATCGTATTACCCTTGTCTTTTGATAACTCCAGGAAACCTTAATTCGTCGACAAGAACCTTAAAATAACGACTCTGCTGATAAGCATGATGCGAAAATTCGAATAATGAAAGGTCGTGAATCATTTGCTTAACTATTTTATGCCTCCCTCAAATCATAAACGCCTAAGGATTATTTAGAATTCAGTCATTTAATATTATTGTTTAATGAGGTGTAAATCAAATTGAAAATAAAAAAATACTTATTAAAGTAAACACATAGCCGTAATGAAGATCTTTTTTCTATTTAATAAACTGCCAGCAAATCACGAATAAAAATGTCCATTGTTTAGTTTTTTTAAAGATTCTAGGACTTAGAAGCTTATGGTTTTTTTAAAAACTAATGAGTGAAAAAAAGTGTTAGAAAAACTGAACTGAATATTTAAACCTGTATGGCTTAAGCCGACAATTACACAAACTCTTGTTTTATTCTTTTAGACCAAGTTTTTTGATGGGTTATAAAATTTAACCTTTTTAATGAAATTTAATCTTTTCATGTTACGCAGCTAGAAATAAGAAGTATTTAAGAGAACTCACCTGTGATGTTATTCCTGAGTTAAACTTTTCAAAACGTCATTAGAGCTATTCGGAACAAATGGCCACAATAAAGTCAAAGCATTAATAAACGAGCTTTTTTTAAAAGTTCTTGCGCCTATTTATAAGGACCAGAAGCTCATAAGTTATGCTCGCAGATAAGTGACTGGAGTAATTCGACTAAATTTATGAAGCGCCTAATTGCGTAACATTTAAACGAACATCTCCATTAATAACTCCGCCTCTTTCTGTCACTCAGGCCTGATGCCATTGGTCGATGCAAACTCAAAGAGCGTCTACTTACTTCACTAGCGTAATGAAATTAACCGCCAATCAACTCGTCGCTTTGCCAGTTGACCCCGCCCCTCGTCTCAGAGGGCAGTGGTTGATTGGATGTTAATCGAATTAGTCTAGTTACCGTCTGCATAAATCAATTAGAGTGGAGGAGGCTCCATCAATTGCTGCGAGGATAAATACTCGCCCACAACAACCACCACTCGCCTAAACAACCGACCGCCATTTTGAATAATTAATGAGACAACTTCATTACGGTCTTCTCTTCACTCCGACAAAGTAGATTACCCTGTGCCACCATGGGACCCACTCCATCAGCCTCTCACCTTCATCTCCAATTAGCTCGCATTCCATGAGCTTATCTCCTGATTTGAGTGCCTTTCATCACTCCGAAAGAACCTTGGAGCGCTAATTGTCGCCTCTTTAACATTAAAAAGCATTAGGTAGATTCTTTATGCTTTCCTGCTACCAAGACATAATTCCTGTTTTAAGCACTTCATTAACACTTCAGATGTGAAGTGTGTTTCGTTGTGCTGAGAAAAAAGTCTTTTGAAGGCCCAAGTACTACCGTTAAATACCAAAGTCTTTAGGCATCAGTTTTTTATATAAGGGCTAAAAATAAAAATAAGATTTAAAAAAAATTCCATTATAAATATTTCAGTTTTAAAAAATATGTACGAAATAGGGTCTAAGCAAAAAGTATTTATTTCCAACTGCAACTGCAACTGCAAGTGCATCCAACACAAAGCCATCGTGCGAACGTCTAATCAGCATACTGATTGCAGTGATTACAATAACAATGATGAAGTCATTATGGACGATCATCGCCTGCCTGTTTACTTTTCATGCTGGTCGTGTCACGCTTGTGTTTACGACGATCCCATTTGGGGTTCGGAGATACATTTATACATACAAACACACATACAAACACACATACAAACACATATACACACATGCATCAGAAAATCTATTATAAAAATAATTAACTCTTAGTGATTGCTGGAAATTGATCTATTAAAGCAATATTGATTTAAAAATCAAGCGTTACACAAACACCCAGATATTTCAGGCCTTACGTAAACAGTCTGATCAAACGTTTTGACTGCAACATACTCACACCAAACTGATTTCGGGGGGTGAAATGAGATAACGGCTTGATAAGAGATTCGACTTTTGATGCCGAAGAACTCGGGTTCGAGTTCTCTTTGAGTCTTTACAAGGCTTTGAGATAAGGATGCTCTAATACGGGTTGTGTGTGTTGTTGTTGTTGCATGGATGGTTGTTGGCGAATCAACAAATTTCATTTAGTTATATAAGTTACCTAGTTTCATCAATGTTCTTTGCTGCTAAAACTATAATTTTTAGTTTCAAAATTATATATTTCAGTACTCCTATTTTTGTTAATACTGCCACTACCACTTCTACTCCTTCGACGGCACACACAAACACAAGCACGAGTACAGAGAAAGGAAGAGACGAGGAGCAAAGTGGAAACAAGGGAGTTGTTATCTACCTTCCACATCATACTTAAGTTAAATGATGCAGCTGATTATTGCCTCATGAATTTCTATTGAAAACAATTTAACACACTTCTTGTGTGTGTGTGTATGTGGTGTGTGTGTGTGTGTGTGTGTGTGTGTGTGTGTGGGTGTGTGTGTGTGTGTGTGTGCGTGCGTGTGTGTGTGTGTGTGTGTGTGTGTGTGTGTGTGTGTGTGTGTGTGTGTGTGTGTGTGTGTGTGTGTGTGTGTGTGTGTGTGTGTGTGTGTGTGTGTGTGTGTGTGTGTGTGTGTGTGTGTGTGTGTGTAAACACTAAATTTCTCAAGTGTATGTGTGTCAGCTTGCGCCAAGAACGACTAGTTCCTCACAGCATTCATCCTCATATCATCACCCCTTTCAAGTATGAAACCCTGAATTATCCTCTAAAAACCCTCTTTTTCCATTTCCATCAAATATCTTGATGAATGAGGTCAAAGAGGAAAGACATGAGAGGTTCAATGGGGGCGCCGAGAGATTTCCACTGGAAGATGTAAATATTTGGAAGAAGTATCAGCTTCTAGGCGATGTTTGGGATCGGGGTTATTCGGTGAGTATTTCTTGTATTCTTTGTGTTTTCTGGCATTGTTTGGAATTGTAGGATTGAAGTTCGGATTGCTGTTATGTGTTTCATGAGAGTTTATTATAGAATTTCTTTGGATGTGTTCTTGTGTAAAGATGTGAATTTGTGTGTAAGGATGTTTTTTTGTGTGTAAGGATGTGATTTTCCATCGAAGTGACTTTGTGCGTGCGTGAAATGAAGATCTATTGTGCAAGTGTCTTACCCAGATTACTGATGACTTCATTAGAATGACAGTGAAGAAGCAGAATAAAAATACGTTATATTATTTATTTTACAAAATAATTATTTTTTTGCTTTTTTTAGACCAATCATGCTTTTAATGGAATAATAAAAGGGTTTTTAAAACTTCTTTATTTTACGAAACCACCTCACGCTTACAAAAAATTTAAAAAACAATTTATTGAATTTTAAACTGCGGGAAAATAATAATTAAATATTTTAATTTTTTAAATATATAATTCCAAATACATACAGGCAAAAAGAAAAATCATTGCTTGGACTAGCAAGTCTTACATGAGTGTATTTATAAAAAATGCAGATGCTAATTCCTTTTTATGGAAAGCTTAAAAAAAATTTCAGTGAAATTTAAAATGACTTGAAAAGAAAAAATTGCCGTGTGACTGTGCATGTAATTGTCTTTGAAGTATCTGTAAAGCGTCACTGTTAAGAAGAGATGATGATGACGAGGACGTTGATGATGATGATGATGAAACAACCACTCCAGCAGCAAACCAAAAGACATCGACACTCTTCTTCTCCTCCCCCCTCTTTGAAGCAACTATCTTCTCCAATGCAAACTCATCGCTGCCTCACAAGTCCGTCTTATCTTCCTCTCCATACTCCCCTTCAAGGCTTTGGCTGCCTTTGCTCCTGCGAGATTCGGCATTTCATGAAAGTGATAACAGATGAATTGACGGAGTTTTAGCGCTTATTATTTTGTACAATCCGATAATTTTGAAATTTACTAAAAGACAGCATTTTTAGGAAAGTTGAAACTCACAATATAGTTTTACAGATATTAAACAAATATGAAACAGAATTATACAACTTTTTGAGTTGAAATGAAAGGAAGGATGCTTGTGTTGTTGTTGGGTGCATCGGCTGGGTAGGTGCATCTTTGAAGGATGTCTTGATAAGGATGGACAGTGATTGATGGATGCTTTGAGGAGGGAGAGACAATCATGGGTTTGAACGCTTGGAAAATGAAACAAAAAGTCTTAAAGACAGTCTTTCGAACGATTATATGACACTCATCTGTTATTATTATTCTTATTATAATATTAATAATAATAATTCTTATTATAATATTAATAATAATAATTGTTATTATTATTATACAAACACACACATTTTTTGAACAATTAGTCTTTATAACAAACTGTTTTTTGAACAATATATCTGAATGAGTGGCAGTTAGCGCGACTCAATCACCATCTGCACCGCTTTGGCGGATCTGACCAGATTAATTTAATGAATGAATGAATGAATGCAGGAATGAAGAAGTAATTGAAGAGGAGAAAAGTAATGAATTGATTTGGGAAGATGAATTGACGAGACTAAATCAAAATATACGAAATAAATCGATATATTTATGAATCTTAAAATCGGAAAATGAAGCTAAATAAAACGATTAAAGTCGATAAATCGATTAAAAAGCCTTAAATCACGATGACGGCGTGGACTGTAGGGACTGTGGTGATGATGGGGTCTAATGCAGCAGAACGTACTTTATCGGGAGACCATAAATTCAAAAATGTCATTTTTGTGAAGATAATTTCTAAACGATCAATTAATTAAAAAGTGACGTAATCAGAAAGTCATTAAGAGTAATTGAGGCATGATGTCATTATGGCATCATCAAAGAAGGGGGTTGGTCGAGAAAGATGAAGAAAGAAGACAGATGGGTGGATGAGAGATGGAGAGGTAGACAAACTGATGCATAAGTAATGAGGCATTGAATTAATAAAGATAGCGCTGGTGAATAATGGAGGGACGTGAGGGATTGAGGGGTGTTCATGGCAGTTTGTGGGCGCTGAGACTTTCACCAAATTAATGGGGGTGATCAGCCTGAGGGATGGCGTGGTGGAGTCTAATTTAATGATCAAGAACTCTGATGACTGCTTCATTCTTCATCGTTTTCTTGAAAGTTGTACACATGAAGACATACATTGGAGCACACACGCAAACACGTCAAAAGTTGTTGCAGTGTTTAGATAAACCTCAAAGGGCTGCGTATACAACAGCCATCATCGCCCCTATAAAATCATACATCAAACTACCACATACAGATCATATCATTTTCCAATAAATCATAACTCATATACAAACAGATTTATGTATGTGGGTGTGTGCGATGTTTGTGTGTGTGTGTGTGTATGTGTGTGTGTGTGTGTGTATGTGTGTGTGTGTGTGTGTGTGTGTATGTGTGTGTGTGTGTGTGTGTGTGTGTATGTGTGTGTGTGTGTGTGTTTGTGTGTGTGTACTTGTGTGTGTGTGTATGTGTGTGTGTTTATGTGTATGTGGTGTGTACACAGACACACAGAAAGTGGCACAAAATGAGGTACTAATGTAGGTCAAGATGAAAGGCGACCTCTTAAACGCTGTCTCTTTAAAACAATCAAACTGAACGTGCAAGAAGCTTTCCAGACAAACAGAGAAGCAAAGATCCAAACAAACAACCAAACAAACAACCAAACAAACAAACAACCAAACAAACAACCAACCAAACAACCAAACAAACAACCAGACAAACACACAAACCCACTAAGATTGAAAAAGAACTTTGAAAATTACCACTAAAAATATTGATTTATGCACGTTGACCACAAAAATTATTTTAAACAATTCCACATGCTCTAAATTTTCGTTTACTCAAACAACCCATAAATCAAATAACTCTCCATTAGTCATCCATCACACATTCCTCCACCTGCAACACACTCTTCTCGATTCACTATAACCACCATTCAAGCATGCATCACTAACACACCAACATGTTCCAAACCCTTCCGATTTCCTATCTCACACCACCAGCCTCTTTCTGCCATTCTTTCTACCAGCCCCTCCCCCCATCAACTCAACTTCACAAATTACTTATTATATTTTTCTTCACCCCCTCCCTTCATTTTCCCAACCCTCAGTCATTCATTCATGAATTATGACGTCACTAATTCATCCTCCATGCGATATGACTTCATGCGCGTGAAACTCTTCCGATTTATGGTGCGTCCCACCAGTAAATTTATTTTGCTGTACCTTCGCTTATATATAGTCTTTTAATCGTTTTATCTTTTGTCTTTTTGCTTTTATTCATGCTATATCGATTATGGCGAATCATTCGGTAACTTACTGAATACTTAATTGGTCATTTGAATTAATAGGGCTATTAAATTATCATTCAATTACAAAATATAATTTATATATTTATGGACGAACTAAAATATTATTTTGAAGCTCCAATTTGATTTACTCCGATTCGTTATCGCTTAATTGATCGATGTTGCTTCATGCTAATGAATTATTATTATTAAAGGTCATTTATAATTAATTTCTTATATAACGGATCCCGTTAGTAAATGTAATAACTTTTTCATTAATTGTATATTAAATGATTAATATTTACCCCTTCTTGCTATAAACATCATCGTCATCATCATCATCATCATCATCATCATCATCATCATCATCATCATCAACATCATCAACATCATCATCATCAGCAGCACCATCGTCATCATCATCACCTTCGGCATCATTACCATCGCTCAAATAACCAATATTTGTATCTCCATCACTACAGCAACCACTATCATCTCTAGAACCATCACCAATTGCATTACTTCTTTCATCACAACCACCACTATCACTCCCCCTACTACAACCAGCTGTTCTATCCTCATCACCACCACCATTATTACACCCGTATCACCATTACTTCCATAATCAACACCACCATCATTACTATCACAATCAGCACCACCATCATTACTATCATAATCAACATCACCATCATTACTACTATCATCATCATTCCTTTCAATATTAACGCTCTCATTATTACTATCATCATCTTCACCGACATTGAGTCAATCCTATTCACTAATAGCATCTATACTATCAAAAACCCTCATCATCATTATTACCACCACCACCGCGATCATCATCATTATCATCATCATCACCACAATCATCATCATTATCACAACCACGACCACCACTATCATTAATCTCGCAGTAATTGGCGTCTAATTGATTGATCCAATTAGCCTGCCATCATCTCAAGAGAAATTCCTGGATGCGGCGCTGTTTTCTTTGATAATTGTTTCGCTTAGAATTTGAGTCCGTTTTACTTTTTTTAAATGTATTTACATGTATTTATTTTTTCATTTAATTATCTTTTTTAGATTTATATTTAAATTATGTTTTTAAATATATGTTTTTTTTCTATCTGAAAAAATATTTAAATCTGATCCCTTTTTAATAAATTCCAGCTTAACCCCCCCCTCCCATCTCTTCATTCGTTCGTCTCCCACACGATTAAGTACTCTAAATAGGGGTGCTAGATGTATAATGTATCTGCCACCCATTAAAACCTCCGCACATTTGTGAAAAGCCACCACCACACTGGACACCACAGCCTTTCTCATGCAGATTTCATCGTGCCACTCACCGTAAGACACACTTGATTTTCGATTGTTTTGTTGAATATAATTTAAGGGTTTTTTGCATTTTTTTTGTTATACTTTTTTATTATTATTAACTATTATTATTAAGATTTTTATTATTTTTATTATTATGTTTTTTTGCATATATTATATGCTTTGTCTTTATATGGATCTTGAAAACCAACTCTTATAACCAGGAAAATTTAAATTATTTTTTTTCGTTTAGCGAAAACTTAAAAAATATATTTTCGACTATTCGAAAGTTCACTAGCATGTTATGAAGGCTCTATTAAGTCTTTCGAAGGTGAATATCAGAGCATAAACTGTGCCTTTATTACTGCTGTCTGATTGCTTCATCACGCCAATTATTCGCTTCTTAACACACTTTTCCATTTATCTTTATATCTATTTGATTCACATAACTCTGCTATCACTCCCTCTCTATATTCATCATCTTTCCGTATCTTTTGTGATAACTTTGCTGCTGATTTATCACATCTGCTAGCTAGTTTGTTTTTCAGATTTATTTATTTTCGTTAAACATTTAATTCGTAAATAAATGTAAAACAAGGCTATTTGCAAACTCACAGAAATTTATAAAAAACCGAAGTTAGCAAGCCAACAACACAAATACCCACCCCTCCACAACCACTTCTCCCTCAAGTTTCTAGGTTTTTTTTGAGAAGATTTAAGATTGTATAATTAATTCTTAAAAAATATTAAACTTTTAATTTAATTGTTTCTTAAAAAAGAATTTCCAGAAGAAGGTCAGTATTTCAGTTAATGTCAATGAAACCAGACACAAACAAACTAATTGCAAGAACAACCTTCAGCACCATTGCAGCACTAATTAATCCTCCATCAAGAAGCAATAATTAGCCACTTCACCTGCCATTAACAGCACCCTAGAAGCAACTATCCGCCGTAATTACAGGCGATCAGTGAAGTAGCCGATTCTGCGCTGACAGGACCTACCAGAGAGTGACTCTGATTAAACACATTTGGGTAATTCTAACCTGGTGTTCAGGCTTTTGAATTTTTTTTGCAAACTTTTAAAAACTACTTTCATTAGATTTATTTTAAGATTATAATTCAATTAGATAAATTAAAAAAAAAGTAATTGACTATATTGTAATTTCTTTACAAAGTGGTCTTTCTTGAATTGATTTAAATATACTTCTTTTTAAAAAAAAGATTTATAAGATAGTTTTTATTATTTTTAATGAATGCAAACAGGCATTCCACTGACTGAAAGTTATTTGCAATTTCTACGATCTCTCTGAAAAGAGCCACCTAGCGAGTTACAAGTAATTTTTCATTTCAATTTCTCTGATCTTTTAAAAGTTCTGATTCTGCATTTTTTGGGCATCTGCGTAATAACTTGACTTTTGGAAACGTTGCCATATTTAACTCAATCAATTTATGAGCAAATAGAAAAAGATAGAAATAAAATTTTTAGATGATAGCATAGATTCATTTACTGAAGTTAAAAAATATGATAAAAACAGTTTGAGTAATTGAAATTGAAGTCTAAAAAAATGAAGATGGATGAAAGTAAATAAGTACGTTTAGAAGTCGATAGTGTCAAAAAGTTGAGGTTCAATGTATTTAAAGAACTTCATTGAAATTTTTACATACAAAAAACCAAATTCAAAAGGAGAGAATCGATACGAAATACAAAATGTAACCACAGTTTTGAGATTGTTTTCACATCTCGCTAGTTGGCTAATTACATCCAAACCAGAGTCTCCCATTACAGATCAAAAAACGCTTATTCTCACTTTTGGAGAGTTTATATATATATATAATATACTACTATAATATAGTATTAATAAGATGAAAAACATTTTTATAGTCTATTTAACTTGGAGGTTAATCTCAGCTAGGTGCATCGACTTTTCACCCATCTCCTTCAGCTGCATCCTCCTCCACCAGAGAGTTTCTGAACAGCCTCAACGACCTCCTCCTCCTCCAAGCCTCCTCCATCTCTTCCACACTCTCAGCTCTCCTTCTTCCCACCCCCTCCTTTGCACCCTCTCCCACGTCTCCAAACACTTCATCCTCTTCAGTCATATTCTTCTTCCAGCCTTCCCAACCATTCCATCTGCGCGCGTCTAATGAGAAGTTATTTGAGGAGATGCTTTGTTGTTTCTTGCATGTAGTTGTTGTATTGTTGTCATTTTTTAAGCTAGTCAAAGTGTTGATGTTGGTGTTGTTGATGCTGTTTTTGTTGTTGTTGTTGACATCAGTAGCACTTTCTTCATCTGCTTCTATTATTTCGTCGAAGGTGATTGGTTGAGTTTTGTATCGGAAGTTGTTTCTATGGTTACGAGACGTGCGTTTGTGGCTGCTAAGTGATGACGAAGAGCTTGGCATGTTGCTGTTGTTATTTTTGTTGTTATTGTAGTTGTTTTGGTAGTGTAGTTTGTTGTTGTGCAGTTTTGGCGGGAAGAGGACTTGCCATTTGTCTCTCACGTTGTAGCAAAGGCAGTTGGTGAACTCGTCGTACTTTAGTTCTGTCATCGCCTTGATGTGGCTGTTGTGCTGTGGTTGTTGAAGTTTTTATCACTGTTGTGGTTGTAGTGGTTGTTGTGCTGTGGTTGTTGTGCTTTTAGTGGAATTTCAAATAGGTTTATTTTCAGTTGTGGGCGTTGCAAAGAATCATAATGACTATAAGGCTTGCGAAGTTCCGCATGAAGGTTTGTAGTTGGTGTAGTAAAAGTAATTTAGATGCTTCGACTGCCTGAGTATTTTGAAGACTTTTCAATTATCAAACATTTTTATATTTATTTTTTTTACAAAAACTTTTGAAGAATAATAAATTGAATAATTGAAAAGAAAAACAACAAGAACTCAATGCAAAACCTCGCATGAAACAGAGAAGCTTGTTTGTGTTCCTTCAATGAAGGCACATCTCAAAATAAAGACATATTCATCGTTTCGAGGGGAGCGTGCTGTAGATGCAGTTTTAAGGCGTTTAACGCGTTGTTTTTAGAAACTTTTAATACTTTAAGTGGTTTAAAGGGTGCTTAATGGCTCACGGCTTATTACCATAGGTCGTGGGCTCGATTCCCACACACAATAGTGGCCGAAAGATCCGGAGAAGAACATTTATAAAAAGATTTATTTTGAAAAAAATAAATAATCAACCTGAAAGAAGCTTGAGAAGAATTTATAAATAATCTAAAAAAAATATAATTTTTGCATTATAGTCTTGATTTCCTATACTTTTCCATTAAAAAAGAATGCTTTGAATGTAATTGAAACCTGCCCAAAGAAGAGTGCTTTCCTATTTTAAATTAATTTGCAGACAAAGACTTCAAGTCGGAAGCAGGAGAAAGGAGGCATTGATGCAGAAAGTGAGGGTTTTATGTGAAGGGATGGCGGAGATAGTGGGGAGGCCTGAAGCAGTGGAAAACCAAAAAAGTTAATATTTACGATCTTCAAAACATTTGGTCGCATCTCCAGCACACCTTAGTAGCAACATTTCCAAGGCGTGTACATTGCCAGTTATAAACAACTTCCACAAACTTGTACACTCCGTTAACCGTATAATCGTCTGCATCCCAACAAGGGAAGTCTAAATGATTGCTTGAAGAAGCGTGTGACTAATCATCACCACTACCATCATCAACATTACCACCATCATCATCACCACCACCATTATCATTATCACAACCACCACCACCATCATCATCACCACCACCATTATCATTATCACAACCATCATCATTCTCATTCTCATCATCTCTCCCTCTTCTTGCATCAGGATCAACGGGGGAGATAGGCTTATTCTCGCTTAATCTCGATAACATTGTTGCCTCTGAGGCCTGTCTTGAAATAATCCCTATGGAGTTCTAAATAGGATTAGAACTGATGCATGGAAAACTAGTTGTCCTCCTAGAAGGATAGAAACGCCATCGTTTGTTTTAGTAATAAATAGTTTTACATCTTCACTATATTTATCTACTCTTATATTAATAATTTTTTTCCCAATTTATTATAATAGTTTCCAAAGTTTTTCAATTCCAGTTTAGAGCTGAATTGCATTGTACACTTTTTCCTCGTATCCATTTCATTTTACCATATTTCTTTGAAACGGAAACTATTGAGTCGTAATTTTCTGTATCAAATTACAATACGGCATTGTATTGTAATTTCTATCAATGAATTCCATTATTTTGTAAATAGTTTGGTTTATTATAATGTATTTAGTCGTATTTTTTGGAGTGTGTTCTACTCAATAGCACTGCACCGTGTTGCTGTTTTTAATCTCTTAAAATTATTGTATTTTATAATTTACAACCTTGCAATTCAAAACTATTCATTAAATTTTTTTTAAAAATTGTTAATTCTCTGCAATCTAAAAACTAATGTGAATTATTAAAACTCTGTGATGCTTATTTAAAATGAAGATAAAACGACTGCTTCAAGCAATCAATAACAATGCTTGCAAGCTAAATGCACTGAATGCTCTACGGCAAAATCACAAGGGATGGCAACGCTTTCAAAACTCAAGATACGGCCCGTTAATCTGGTACAAGGTCCGTTAGTTTGTAAACGTTTCGAAAACCCGACTGTCCGTTGCCACTCCTACAAAATAATCGATACTCCTCACCTCTAGAAGATTCAAATGATTAAACTTAATCAAATCAACGTTCAAATCCCAGGCACTGAGTAGTATTTATGCGCATTTATACGTGTTCAATCAATTGATATAGCGCGCAATAACCAGAGTGAATGAATGCTTCTATGGTGGGCAATACATATGAACATATTTCTATATAAATATAAGAATGAATTTCTTTATTTTATTTCTATATTTCGTCATACTTTTTAGCCTATCTCAATCTACAATGAGCCGCTCTGCACTTGCAAATACATGTTAAAATAATTTAATAGGAACAAGAAAAAATATATTCAAATATATATATATATATATATATATAGTAAAATATATACTTGAATATATATACACTTATGTAGCAAACCCCGCTGAGAGCAGACGTCAATAACACTGAAAGCTTCAAAACTCTGGAACTTTTAAAAAGTCCGTAATTGATTTAGAGAGTCAGCTCTGTTATCTGCATTGGAAGCCTAATGACTACTTAGTGTATGGTCTGAGTCGAAATGTTTCGAGGGACTGTTTGTGTGTTTGAATGTGAGTGTTTGTTTTTATTTGTTTTTATGGGAATATTGTTTGTGTGTGGGTGTTTATGGGTGCGTTTTTAAAGGTTAGTTTGATAAGAAGTGTGGATAGATGTTTGTAGATTTGTTTATGGGTCTTCGTTTTTGTTTTCGATATTTACGGTATATAAATATTTCTGAAACGCCATTAGATTTAACCAATTTAGTTGAAAATTGAAGGCAAATTCGCGATTATTTGTTCGTGATTTGTAGAAGTGGGCCTGCTTTTTAAGACATGTTTGCCAATTTGAAAACCTTTTTAATGCATGTTTCCAAAGCACCAGCACTTAAAAAAACACAAAAAATACAGAAGTATTCTCAGAACTTGTGAAACTGTAAGCAGGGAAGACTGCAACAGGTAAATAGGAATCCTAATAGGATGAGCAAAGAAAGAAAGATAACGGACTAGGCACACAGAAATGGAATAAACGGACTAGATTGTTTTTGATGTGCTTCGCAGTTTGTTACAGGAGAGAAGTGCGTTTAGGATAGTGTTGATCAAATCTCAAATTACGGAGCAGGAGTCGGCAGTTCGGAATTGGCATGTTTTGTGTTTATTGAGTCTTAATGGCGTGCCTTTGATGCGAATGATGTTTTTTTATAGTTTCTATTTTGGACTTTTTAAAGCTTATTATTTAAATTTTTTCTGAAAACTTTGCAAAAATTGAACGATGATAAATCAATATTTTTGCTGCGTTAACTCCGAATTATTCACTGGCTCCAGCAATCATTCTCAAATTCTCACACCCAAGATTAACTTTAAAAAATTCTGTTATTCACTTTTATCTTCAAAGCTTTTTTATCAAAAAAAGTTGAATTTCTTTTTTTATTATTTTTAAATCTGCTTTATCGTTTGCCAGAGAGGCTTGTAACCACGATCAGAACATGAATTTCAATTCAAGGTCCTTTCAGCGCTACGACGTGTTCTTATAGCCTCTAGATAGCTTGGAAAGAAAATGTATTTAATATTGTAGAGTATATTATCATTAGCATTATTTGTAAGTATCTGCAAGAAGAAGAAACAAAGACGTACGAAGAAGTTGGATGTTGGTTGGGGATGCCTTTTCAGTTGGATTTCGAAAAGCCCACTTACAAAAACATAAATTGAACGACGACTTGATCTAAAATTTTCTTTTATTTGGACTTGAAATCTCAAATTTCAACGACTTTCAAGTTAAACTTGCATCAGCCACAACATCCACAAAAAACCTAGCGGCAGCCCATCTATATTGGAAAGTTCCAACACCAATCAACAATGTTCATGGTAATTAATCAAAGCCATTCTAAAATCTCAGGTAAAGTTAGTAAACAATTCTGACACCATCCTAGAGAAAAAAGTTTAGAAGCCACTTCACAATAAAACCAAAGACTCATCAAATTAAATTTTGTATGTTTTTTTCATCTTTCTTTTCTGCAAGTCGATTAGTGAGATTTATTTGCGTTAAAATCAAATTAAAACCTTCAGAGTCAATTTTTAAATAATTAAATACTTTTATTTTTGCTGTTGAAAAGTGGAAAGGAAAAAAATAAAAATACTTAAATATAAAGTTAAATAATTATTAAAATGAGAATAATCTAAAATAAAAAAACTTAAATTTTTAGAAAAAATTGAAACTAAAAAAATAGCTACAATAAAAACTCAAAACAAAACGATGCTTATGCTGATGACGATGCTGCTACTTCCATTCTATTTATAGATCCGACTCAAGGCAATATGTTGATAATATGCACTGCATATGTTTGTATTTTTGCATATGTTTTTATATTTGCATATGTTTGTATGTTTGCATATGTTTGTATATTTGCATATGTTTGTATATTTGCAAGTGTTTGTATGTTTGAATATGTTTGTATGTTTGCATATGTTGTATGTTTGTATATTTGCATATGTTTGTATATTTGCATATGTTTGTATGTTTGCATATGTTTGCATATGTTTGCTTATTTGTATTTGTTCCTTCTTTTTTTGCTCTTTTTTCGTTCGTACTGAATAGATGCTTATACCAAGGTTTTCAACTTCTTTATTTGTTTTTACAAACATTCAAAAATAATATAATGAATTCTTTTTACGTTTTCAATAGAACTTTGCTTTTCCAGCCGTGGGCCGAATGAATGAAAAAAAGATCATTTTGTTTTCTTATCAAAAATCCAACGTCTGATTAATTTCTCGAAAGTCCTTCTCGATATAATAAATAAACCTAAAATGGGACAATGTTGAGCTACAAAAAGATTCAATGATGAATTGATAATGACCCAACAATCATTTTATAAGGACCAATAACGGATTAATAAATGAATAAACGGACCTAAAATGAAGTAATGATGGAAAAATATGCATTGAAACATTTTTTAGTTTGGAGAGGCGAACGAGAAGAAAGTGTTTTGGTAGTGGTGCAATCAAAAGAATGACGTGGTAAAATAGGTAGTCGTGATGAGTTCAATCGATATTCCTAGGGTTTGTGTGGGTGGATGTGAGAGTGGACGTGTGAGTGGATGTGTGAGTGGATGTGTGAGTGGATGTGTGAGTGGATGTGTGAGTGGATGTGTGAGTGGACATGTGAGTGGATGTGTGAGTGGATGTGTGAGTGGATGTGTGAGTGGATGTGTGAGTGGATGTGTGAGTGGATGTGTGAGTGGATGTGAGAGTGGATGTGTGAGTGGATGTGTGAGTGGATGTGTGAGTGGATGTGTGAGTGGATGTGTGAGTGGATGTGTGAGTGGATGTGTGAGTGGATGTGTGAGTGGATGTGTGAGTGGATGTGTGAGTGGATGTGTGAGTGGATGTGTGAGTGGATGTGTGGGTGTATGTGAGAGTGGATGTGTGAGTGGATGTGTGAGTGGATGTGTGAGTGGATGTGTGAGTGGATGTGTGAGTGGATGTGTGAGTGGATGTGTGAGTGGATGTGTGAGTGGATGTGTGAGTGGATGTGAGAGTGGATGTGTGAGTGGACGTGTGAGTGGATGTGTGAGTGGATGTGTGAGTGGATGTGTGAGTGGATGTGTGAGTGGATGTGTGAGTGGATGTGTGAGTGGATGTGAGAGTGGATGTGTGAGTGGATGTGTGAGTGGATGTGTGAGTGGATGTGTGAGTGGATGTGTGAGTGGATGTGTGAGTGGATGTGTGAGTGGATGTGTGAGTGGATGTGTGAGTGGATGTGTGAGTGGATGTGTGAGTGGATGTGTGAGTGGATGTGTGGGTGGATGTGTGAGTGGATGTGTGAGTGGATGTGTGAGTGGATGTGTGAGTGGATGTGTGAGTGGATGTGTGAGTGGATGTGTGAGTGGATGTGTGAGTGGATGTGTGAGTGGATGTGAATTGAAAACTGTGAGTGAGCCTGATAGGGGTGGGCTAGTGGCTAGCATTGACAAAGATATTATTGTATCAATGTCAACAATAATAATGCTGAAAAAAGTAAAATAAAACTAAGAATAAATTTAAATGTTATTAATAATTGCAGCCACAAATAATAAATCAATAAGTAATAGTAAAGAATTCTTAATAATAATGAAGAGATAAAAAAAAGAATTCCTAAATAAATTATAATATAATATAATATTAATAATCTTAATAATGATCAATATCTGGTGGTAGTCGGGCAGAGTAGTGGAATCAAACTATCGAATGAATCTAACTCTAGAAGTGTGGACGTCACAGTGAAAAAATGGTGGAGATATTTTAAATACACAACTGTGAAGTTACTTCAACCAATATCAGTTATTTACTGTTATCTTGAGTGCATTGTAAATCATTGTGAGTGAAATTTTAGTTCTACAAATTATAGTTGAGAAATTATTCATGCCTCTCTTCTATGGAGTGAACCACTTTAGTTTTGGGCGGAGCAGAAAGCAAAACAATGCATCATGTCAAAATATATAAAAAAACGACCTAGAAAAATAAAATAAACTAGAATCCACAAACTAAAATATTATTTAAGAAACAAAACTATTCGTCTGATTTATGTAACATTTGCGCTAAGTCGTTCAAATTCGAATATATAGAGATATATACACTTTTAAATAAGTCATGACAAGTCAGTGTAAATGGGTATCACAAAAATGCGACTATTTCAGTGTTTGAAAACGAAAATAAATAGTTATAAACATTGTATGTAAAAGAAGTAATTAAAAAACGTAAATAAACGTAATGAAGTGTAACTTTATTCGTTGAAGATTCGTTAAGGTTTTCTAGAGAGGCAAACTGTAAGCTAACCTGATTAGGCAAGGGCGCCACAAACAAAAAACTACATTTCTCGGCATACAGTACAATAATTCATCAGAAAGTAAAATATTAAGTAAAATAAAATGCAGTAAAAATAAAAATAATATTAAATTAATCTAAAATATAAACATTTATTTTAAATTCGTCACAACAACAAAAACTACACAGCGAGTATTTTATCGACAAGACAAACAACAATCTGATCAGTGACAAACGGTCTGCAATGTCATAAAACTACAAGGATCTCCCACAAATCTACAAAGAACTCTCAGAATACTTCGAAGAACCCCCACTTACACGAACGAACGGCAAGAAAACAAACGAGCTCTGTTCAATCCACCAATGCTCCAACAAACACACAAACTTTCTCAAGACAAACAAGCGATTTGAACAGCCCAATCTTCATGATCAATTGCAATTCGACCAGCCACCCAATTCCATCTACACCCACCCAAGCACACCCGATCTCACCCAACCACATCCGATCTCACCCAACCACATCCGATCTCACCCAACCACACCCGATCTCACTCAACCACACCCGGTCAATACATGTAAGACATCCAATAAACGATGTTGAAGAGGACGAAGAAGGTGGGAAAAGCCCATCTGGACAGCTTATCCAACCGGGAGGCACGTGGTTGGTCATGCGAAAAATAGCCCGACAAATCACGTAACCGCTTTCGAGACCAACGCCACGATCTGCCTTCTGATTGGATGGTGACTTGAGGGAGGGCGGGGTCATTGGTCGGTTCTTCGATCTGATTGGAGGGGATGAAGGATAAATTAGGTCAATATCATTTTTATAATCGTTTTTATCATCGACTCAACGTCATCGTCATTGTCATCATCTTCAATACATCATCATCGTAATCATCGTCATAACCATCACAATCAACATCATTATCATGAGCACCACCTCGAACATCGGTATGATTTCGTCCTTGGTGTAAAGCTTTTTCTGACTCTTAAATTTTTTTTCTGGATTTTTTGAAGAAGAACGTTTTAGTGTTTTTGTTGTTGTTTTTTCTATCGATTGCTGTTGCTGGTGGTATGTTTGTTGTTGTTGTTGATCTCGGGAAGAGCATGGTTGTTGCGAATGTTTTTGTTGAATGAGTTGTTGTTGTTGTTGCACTTGTTTCTGCAGTTGTTCCTGTTGCGCCTTCTTCCTATCCTCCTCGATTCGTGACCACACATTCACAATGGCGAACTCGATCAGAGAGGCAAATGCAAACACCAGACAGCCTGTCATCCACACGTCGATTGCTTTAACGTACGACACCTAGGGAGCGAAATGTAACATTTGGGATTGAAAAAAATTCTATAAAGTTTCATCAACTGCTTCAGAGAGGACTATAAAATGCATAAAATCATCATCTGAGCATTTCCTTATGAGAGAATCAATTAGTCGCTCAATCAGACCTTTGGCAGTTGCCCTCTCGATCCAGCACTCTGAGTGACCAGATTGAGCACCGTCATCAGACCAATGTTCACCCTTGCCACCACCGCGTCAACCGAGATCCAAAACGATATCCAAGAGAGCATGACGAGAAGGACACTTGGGATGTAGAACTGGATGATGTAGTAGCCCATGGGTCGGTACACTGGAAAGCTGACTTGGATGCAGGGCGTTTGTCTTTCAGAGAAGCCTGTAATGGCGGGAAGAAAGAGTATTTATTTTCTCATGTCTTAAAGAATACAAAATACAATTTGAATTATAGATTCGAACATTAAAATAAAGAAATTTCAATTAAGAGTTGTATTTTACACTCTTTTTCCCTTCCTTTAAAGTATGAAAATCCACAAAAAGCGAACAGAACTGTTGTTGTAGGTGCAGTCTTCGAGCACGACATTGGTGTCGACGACCACTTCCGGCTGCTCCTGACCTGTCTTGTCGAACTCCACTGCCTTCGAGGAGGGCTCGATCCACTGGAAAACTAAGGTCTCTGTCGTGTAGCCGACTGTTGGCAGGGTGTTTTTGTTGGTTGGGAGATGTTTGGCGACTAAATGTTTGTTTAATTTGTTTGAAAAGTGAATTAAAATATTTTTGCAGTTTAAAGCTGATTGGATGGAATGGTTGATGAATTGTGACAAATCATTGAATTTTCAACAACGCTTTGTCTTGTTAAGAATCTACATAAAATAATATTAAATAAAAATCTTTAAAAAAATATAGACACATAAAAAAATTGAAATAAAAAATAAATACAGGAAAAAATAAAGAATAAAATAGTAATAAATGAAAAAATGAAGAAAAAAATGTTAATACATAAAAAAATGAAGAAAAAAATATTAATACATAAAAAAATACTGATAAACTATGAAGCAGCAATGAAACAGGGACGAACAGCTTTCGAGCTGCAGCGGACAGTACTGCACGTCCATCGGGTACTTCTGAAGCTTCATCGGACAGGCGAACGTGGCTGTTATCCTGCCGTGGTTGATTTGTGGCGGTAGTGGTGGTGGCTTGTAGGTGTGGTTTGTAGTAGTTGTTTTTTTGTGTGGTGGGGGTTTGGGTGTTTGTGTATCTAACTTGGGTGTTTGGGGTGGTGGTTTAGGTGTTTGTGCATCTAACTTCGGAATTTGTGGTGGGGTAAAACGTAAAGGTTTTCACTCCTATGTAGTTCATGGCAATAATTTCTACTTTTCTAGTGGATTTTGCGAACAAAAGCTTTCCAAAGAATTTCAACGAAACCTGCAAAGAATTCTGCCCCGAAGTTATGATTCTGAAGAATTGTTTTGATAAGAATCACACGGAGGAATAATGCGAACGGGAGCATTTGTGGCAAGCATTAAAGAGAATACGAGCATAAAGCCTTCTGTTTAAATTTAAAAAATGTATAAACAGATAGATCAGACGTGAACAGAAACAAATGTTTGATGAGCTGAATGTAGATGTATTTGGGTTGCAAAAGACAAGCGAGAGGTTTTTGATGATGATTTTATGTGGGAAGATTGCCTTAGGAACTTGCTTTTTAATTGGAAGAACGTTTTTTTTGTTTGTATGTATATGGCTTTATTGGTTTGTTTGTTTGTTTTTTAATGTTTTTGTATGGTTATGTGTGTGATTGTGTGTATGTATGATGTGTGTCTTGTGTTTTAGAATATCTATACTATATTATACAGTATTTAATGGAAGATAAAGATAAGCTAAAGTAAGACAGGAAAGTCAATATGGTAACAAAAAACGTTTCAAAGTTTTCTTTCATGAAGATGAAAAGTAGAGGTGCATGAACGAGATGATGGTGTTGATGGTTACACGATGAGGGAAGCAAAGGTGATGCCAGACATAATAAGTCAAGTGCAAACCTTGTAGCATCCATACCACGAAGAACAGCATCGACATACATGAAAATATTTGTTTAAAAATCGAAATAAATTATTTTTCATCTCTTTTATGAAAGGGTAATGTTGTATTTCAAGTGTTTCTCATTATAATCAACATCACTCGGAAATATATTGTCTTATTACCAAATTGAGCATTGTGGTGAAACGAGAAGTGGAAGGCACAGACAGAACAATAACTCTCCGAATACAACTCGAAATAGCTTTAGTTTCACAAAGTTATAAAATTATTTTTTAATTTAAAAGAAAAAAATTATCAAACTAACGGCTTATGAATATTATGAATTAAAATGTTTTCATGGAGGAAAGTCATTGCAAAAGAAGTTTCCTGAAAGCGTAAATGCCGATTTGGCTTTGTTCCTAATTGCCTTCATCAACACAAACAACCTTTTTGATTGGCCTTTATCTTAAATATAATTGCTCAACAAATGATTTCTTTAAAATAATCTTTTAGCGCGTGATTTTGTCAAGTCTCTCCTTCTCGAGATGAACAGTCAAAACTGAAATCGCCTTCAGTTGTTCTCCCTTCGAGGCATGAACTTTATGATAGTGAACATAATACTTTTTATTCTCTTCGCCATAAGCAACAACAAACAAGGCTCAGGATGAATAGCGGCTTGGAAGATAGATAGGATGCTATGAATAGACGCTATCTCAAATAGTTTCTTCTCGCTAACCTTTCAAGGGTGCATTTCAAAATATCAAATAAATAATTTATGAATTAGAACACTATCATTTAAACTAAATAATTCAGATATTAGAATCTTATCAATCGGCTCGAATTAACTGGGTCATTTATTTCAGTTTACAAAGATGAATTGAGAACTGAAAGACCGTTTGAAACTTGACAACTACGTGGAATGATGAATGAAAAAAGCCAAAAATGTGGGAAAATATTTTTTAGAGATACAAAAAATTTAATGAGATTCGGCTTAGAGACGAAGACTTAGGATGCTAAAGTCCAAGGAATTTGATTAATTAGGTTTGTGCCACTCCAGATAGTGGGAATAATGACTCAAAGATCTTTCAAATAACTAATGGTGTGGCATTATGTTATAAGATAACAAAACCTGATAAATGTCTAATTGTGGGTCATGTGGCACAGAGCAGAGGGATTAGTCTGAAGAATCTGATTTGCAATGATTTGCATGGATTTGATTAGAGAAAATTTTGATTTAGTTTTAGAAAATTTATTGGATTTTGTTAAATGTTAGATTTATAATTAACATGATTTATTTTTGGGATTTGGCAGCCAAAATACGGTTTTTTGCCCCCCAAGGACAGAAGTAAAACTGTAAGAAGGAAGATACGGAAAAGATAAGAACAAGAGGTTGGCAAGTCAACATTATCGCTTAATTTATAGAGATGTCAGTATCAAGGCATCGAGATGTCAGTATCGGAAAGACTTTTGTTCGAGGAGTGTTGGAGAGGGGTTGGATGGTAGCATCAGCAGGAAAGGCAGCAGGCAATACAAACAACGCGATGTGTTTATGAGGCTTTGCTTCAAATGTTTGCAGAATAACTTTCGATACGTCACAACACCAGGCACTGTTATAAACTCTACGCAAAATTACATCTCACTTCACAGCTCTCTTCACAAGCAAACTAAAGAATTCACAATGGCCATTTTGAAGATGATGAGCTTTTACAAGCAATGAGTTTGGAGTTCAAAGAAAGCGAATAGAAAGATGGTTTGCTCATTTATCTTGTCGCTTATTAGCAAGTAGACATGAAAAAATTCAAAAAAAAAAAAAAAATTAAGTAAAAAACATTAAAAAATTCAATAAAAAGCATTAAAAAATTCAATAAAAAGCATTGAAAAGTTCAATAAAAAACATTAAAAAATTCAATAAAAAACATAAAAACAAAAAAAAACATTCAAAAATTCAATAAAAAACATTAAAAAATTAAACAAAGAGTAAAGAAAAATAGGCTCATAAGAAGAAAAAAATGTAAATGAATGGGTGAAGAAAACAAGAGGAAGGCTGCAGAGAAGTCAGTTATTCGGGGACAAGCTGCAAATAGTTCCTTTATTAATGTGAGGCTCATAAAAGAAATCAATTTCTTAAGATTATTTGTATTTTTTGCTTCCTGAATCATTTGTAAAATCGTTTGAAGTGATCAATCTAAAAACCTCCATTCACACTTCCATTCACCCTGAATAGCAAATTGACTACCAGTGACCGATTCACCCATCCTCCACTGAGCCGCCAAACCTTTATCATCCATCACCACCACCACTAACACCACTGACAACATCGTGCTATGCAATATAAATAAGATCCCAAAACCAAAAAAAGTTTTCTATTCCATTAAGTTGTCCGTAAATACCACGGATAAACCACATTCAATCATTTGACTCACAATCGACAAACCATCAAAGCCTCAAACAAACCAACATCACACCCATTAAAGCAACAATACATTCAAATAAACCCGAACACGCCCAAGTACCCCCCTCTCCCACTAACTTGGACACGAACCACACTTGGCCACCGTCGATGTAGCAGAGTGCATTGCTCTGCGTGACGAAGTGGTAGCCGGCGCCCTTTTCGTTCCTGAAGAAGACGTCAGGCACCCACAACTCCTTCATCTGAGAATGCTCCAGTTTCAAGCGGGTGCGGTCTGTTGGGGGGGAGGTGTGGAGGGAGTGGTAAATGGAGTTGTGGAAGCCCATTTAGGTTATACACTCATAATAATAATGATGATTGTTATTATTGTTAATATTGTTTTTCTTTTTATGTTTTTGTGAATGGTAGTGAGATAATGGTCGAAATATGGCACAATGGCCTTGCCAAATTATGAGCGTTGTCATATCCTGCATTGATTCTTCGCTACGAAGGAAAGCAAGAGCCACCCTCTAAGCTGAGAAAGCCATCTACCTACGAATCGTTCTAACTTTTCTTGACCCACCCACCATCCCTCATCTGCATTGTAACTATATTCTATGAGTATTACTCAAGCATCCACTAAACCATCCACCCACTCATCTATCCACCCACTCATTCTCGCATAATTTCACTAATCCATCCACTCACTCATCCACCCACTCATTCTCCCATAATTTCACTAATCCATCCACTCACTCATCCATCCACTCATTCTCCCATAATTTCACTAATCCATCCACTCACTCATCCATCCACTCATTCACCCATCCACTTCATGCATCTACTCACTCACCCATCCACTCACTCATCCACCAAATCATCCACCCACTCGTTCATTTACTCGCTCATCTATCTATCTACTCATTCATCCACTCACTCATCTCTCTACCTACTCACTCATCCACTCACTCACTCATCCACTCACTCACTCATCCACTCACTCACTTATCCACTCACTCACTCATCCACTCACTCACCCATCCACTCACTCACTCATCCACTCACTCATCCATCCACTCACTCACCCTTCCACTCACTCACTCATCCACTCACTCATCCATCCACTCACTCACTCATCCACTCACTCACCCATCCACTCACTCACTCATCCACTCACTCACCCATCCACTCACTCACTCATCCACTCACTCACTCATCCACTCACTCACTCATCCACTCACTCACTTATCCACTCACTCACTCATCCACTCACTCACCCATCCACTCACTCACTCATCCACTCACTCATCCATCCACTCACTCACCCTTCCACTCACTCACTCATCCACTCACTCATCCATCCACTCACTCACTCATCCACTCACTCACCCATCCACTCACTCACTTATCCACTCACTCACTCATCCACTCACTCACCCATCCACTCACTCACTCATCCACTCACTCATCCATCCACTCACTCACTCATCCACTCACTCACCCATCCACTCACTCACTCATCCACTCACTCATCCATCCACTCACTCACCCTTCCACTCACTCACTCATCCACTCACTCACCCTCTCTTACTTTGTTCAGGACCTTTGTATTTGAGGCGGCTATCTGTCCAATTCTGTCGTAGGTAGAAACTCAGTCGGTAGTCCTGCGAGAAAGAGAGAAAAGATGATGAGGAAAGAAAGGGGAAGAAGATGATGAGGAAAGAGAGAGGAAGAAGATGATGAGGAAAGAGAGAGGAAGAAGATGATGAGGAAAGAGAGGGAAAGAAGATGATGAGAAAAGAGAGGGGAAAGGGATGATGGGGAAAAGAAAAAAAGAATTTTTTTTAATTATTATTATGATTTTTGAATCTGGAAAGAGTTTAAGTTGTTTCTTCGAAATGATTCAAGGAGAGTTTGTGACGACTCACCATCGACTGCTCGCTGATGGCGTAGAAGTAGTTGATGTAGATGCCCAACTGCACCCTGGTTTGGACTGGAGGGAAAAATGATTGGGAAGAGAGATTTAAAAGACCAAATGAATAGACCAATTAAAGAGAATTTCTGAACGATTAAATTATAAGCATTGCCAAACCGTTTGGTGGAGGCAATTTCTCGTAGCCTCTGAACATGTCACGAGTAAGAGAGAGGTCTCTGTGCGATGAGGGGAGTGTGGAAGAGGTGGTAGTTGAAACAAATATTCAAAGTAAAAACTGATCTCCGTGTTATCAACGATGTTTAATTAGGCATGTCATCGCAAGGTTCAATACAATCAGTCAAATCCATGCAAGCTCTGAATTGTTTGGATCTTTATCTAAATTATAACCTTTTTTTATTTAATATTTAGATTTGAAAAAAAGATTAATATAGTTTGAAATTTATTTCGCAAGAATTTGAACTGGACTTTGACATGACTTATTCTTAGTTAATAAGTTTCCTAATGATCCAAGAAAATAAATTACTACCTGATACTTTATTATCGAGTTTCACAATAAATAACCTACTACCTAATCACAACATCATCCGTTATGATCATGATCTTATCATCATCAAGACGCCATTTCCTCATGAATTGTAGGGGCACTCACGATATTCTTTTGTTGGCGGCCAAGAGATGCAGAAAGAAGAGCAGGAGGAGGCCGCACAGTTTCATCAGTGCCTCAAACTTGCGCATGACTTTGGCCACATTTTCGCCACCTTTTCGAAGCCAACTCCGCTACATGAACCTTCCGAGCCGTGTTGAGGGCGTGCTGAACGGTGGTGGTGGTGGTGGTGGTAGGCAGATATCCTTCGGTGGTGCGAGTATCCTTGAGGTAGCTACCGCCTTGCAGGCAGGGTCGAGTCTTGGACTGAATTCGAGTGCTTAGAGACAACGATCACAAGTATTGATCTAGATGTTGATGTCTACTTGCAGCATTATTTATTCTTCGACTGTTCCTTCAAGAAGCATCAATGACAGACTTTTTACAAAAGATTCCAAGAAACTCCAAAGTTTTTCCAGCGTGAAGTTATCCGAAAAACATTTTAAAGTCTTTTATTTTACAATTTGAAATTCTTTATATTGTAATTAAGCCTCAAAGTAACACAACACACTTTAAGAGAGCTACACGCCGAACACAAAAACAACAACCAAGCCGTTTCATATCAAGGATTTGCCAGCATAAAATAACTATGAACTCTATCATTATATTATTATTATTATTATTGCTATTAATATTATTCTTAAGATAATACTAATAATTATAATATAAATATAATAATAATTATTAGTATAATAATAATAATACAAATTATTCCTCTTCTTCTTCCTACTACTACTGCTACTACTACTATTGCTAGTATTATTACAATAACTTATTTTTTCGAGTACGTATTTTTACTAATTCTTTTCCACTAAATATTTAATGCATCTATTTTTTTTAACTTTCGTGCACTTAGCTCAGCGAAACAGAACAAATCGGCGAACAATAGGTTCCGTCAAAAAAAAGAAACAAAACTGAACAACAAGACGCCGAGGAGGAAAATATATAACTTCTCTGAATCTAAGTGATAAAAAACAAAGATAGTCTTAAAAATTTAGTCATGAAAAAATATAAAAATTGTCGGTGAGAATGGTGATGATTTTATGGAAATATAAGTGTGATTAATTAAAACGTTTAAAAAAGAACTGAAAAGAATAACTTTGAGAAGAAAAAGTTTTTAGCAGGAATGAACTCCATGGAAGACTTTTCCTTATCAGCTCACACATCCTCCTTACACTCTCATCTATCCACTCATCCATCCACCCATCCATCATCTCATTCACTCATTAGCCCATTCATCAATCCACCTATCTATTCATCCATCCCTTTATTCATTCATCCATCCATTTATCTTTTTGATAATGTTGTTCTTTATTCATTGCTTCATCCCTTCATTCATTCATCTTTCCATTCACCTACTCGTTTATTTACTTACATAAAACACATACGAAAAAACATAAAAAGACACATAAACACACACACTAACACAAACACACATACAGATAAAAATAAATACAAATGATTATTCAAATGGTTGCAGAGAGGGGGAATAATGGAAGGAATGCATGAGAGATGGAAATATCTTGACTTCCATTGGGCCTTGAAAAGGAAACATCACAAACAATACATGCCTATGTGTTTATGTGTGTTTGTGTGTTCTTGTATGTATGCCTGTTTTTATATGTTTTCTTATGTGTTTTTGTGAGTTTTTATGCGCTGGTTTGTACGTTTTTGTATGTTTATTTTTGTGTGGAAGTGTTTACAGAATTTTCCATTTTTAAAGTGTGCTTTATCGCAGTTGTATCGATACAAAAAATACAAACAAGTTTATGAAAGCACTGGAGACTTGGAGATACATTGTATTGTATCATCTCAACATACACCCCATTGTATGATATCATCTTAGTTTTATGATTCTATTTATACTTATATGTACAATATAACTCTCATCATCTTCATCATTATCATCGAGTGGGCGCAGATAAGAGGGCAGAAGGCTTTTTTTCCGCTGCAAAACGACTCCTCATCAGCTCAATATTTTATGATGAATGTGTTGATGATGCGATGGTCTGCTACCACCATCAGAACGTGATTTGACAATTTATTCTCTGAAACTCATGAATACATCATCCATTCTATTATGTAAAATATATAATCTAATTAAGAGTTTAAAATTGGATGGATTCTGAAATGGGACTCCAGATGTATGAACTATTTTACTAGACCAAGCGGCATGTCAACAATTAACCTTTTAAGGAATCATTCATCATTTGCTGTTATTCTCTTTAAAAATAACTGTGAAAACCCGATTTTTGAGAATTCTTATTTCTTGGTAAAATTCTATTCATACTTCCGCCTAATTTCTAATTTATTCTCACAATTTTTTTTCTTTTTAGCACCAAATAGGTTTTTCTAAGAACATTTTCTTCTTATCACAATGTTGAGAAAATAAAACGTTAAAATTTTTTAGCAAGTACTTTTAATTTGATAATAAAAACCTTTTATAGAAAAAGCTGAAATGAAAAGAAAATTAAAGTTTATATTTTGTTTTTTTTTTTACATAAAATATATTTTTTTACTTTTCGTTTGTGTATCGATAATACAAGTAGACTTTTTATAAGTTTCGCAATAGTTTATCAACTTCCGCTTCATTGAGATATCTTTTTTTATAATAATATTTTATTTTTATCGTTTAAATGAATAAAAGTTTTCCTAAACGAGATGCTTTTCTACGTTTGGATTTTTTACACCGAGTGAGAATAATATATAAAATATAATTTCAAAGCTTATAAAATTATGTAAATTAAAAAATATTGATACACTTTACAAATTATTTTCTTTTGCAGGCCTCTCATTTACTGATCAATCAGCTAAAAGTTAAGAATGCAGCCTTGGCACAAGATGTTGGTGATGATGGAAGGGGCGTGAAAAACTTAATAAAATTCTACGGCGAGTCGTTTTGCACCATCTCAAAAAGAAATGTCTTGAAAGTGTAGGTAATGCCATTTTCTATTTGAATTAATTATAAAATAAATAAAAACATAAGTTAACATAATAAAAAATATTAAGCTTAGAATCATTCTCATGACAACTGCTATAGGCACCCTGAAGTGAAGAGGGTAATCTGCAAAAGGTGCAAGTTATTACTTGTTCCTGGACTTACTGCCCGTGCCAGAATCACAAGTCAGCCATTTATATATTTATATTTTCTTTCAATATCAGTTTTTCAATTCTACACCACTGAACATTAAAGCTCTTCTCTCAAACAACTAGGCATCAAAAGCAAAGAGAAGAAGCTGACAGTTCGATGCACTGGATGTCACTTCCTCAAGTCGTTCCCCTTCAATGCCAACTACTGCCTCTGGCTCGACCACCACCAGGCCTTGCTTCCCTATCAGACGAACCATTGCAAAAGTAAACTCACTGGGGCTGGCAATGTTAAGGGTGGAAAGGATGTTGGTCGGGAAGCTAGTACCGATTCCCCCTCCACTAATGCTTATGATGATAGTAATAATAAGCATATTAATAACAAAGTAAAAAGTCTTAAAAGAAAACATTCTCCACAAAAAGAAATAGATGGAAATGATGCTTTAACAAATAGTAGCATCCACCTCATAGACACTTCCACCACCTCTACACCAACCACCTATTCTGAACATAGTACTATTGCAAATGATGATACTAGTGTAAGAATTTTAAATTGTACTAGTACTTGTACTAAGTGCTGTTGTATGCAGGAATGTGATGTTTCTATGCATGTTAATAATAATTCTATTGCTCTTAATAATTGAACTTAGCTTTTAAAAATAAATATTACTAGGCTCTTTGATTGATTAACAGTTTATATTTTAAATAATATTTAATTAAATCGAGATTTAACAAAAAAAAGACTTCCAAAAGTTGATTTATTCAAATGATAATATTTAAAGATCGCTCAAAATCAAGCTTAAAATTCAAAGCGTGTTTGAGAATTCGCGCCAAACGAATGAAGAAGGTACGACGAGAAGAATGGCGGCAGACGGTTGAACCAACACGAGATTGAAATACCATTCTTCTTAAAAAGAAACTCACTTTCAACATCACCCCGCCCAGACACCCTTCCAACTATGCCAACCCTCCCACCCAAAACACTCTCAAACAAACATGATATTAAAACCGAATCTTTCAAAAGTTCCATTTTCAATCTTCGTGGTGAATTCTGCCTCTAAATGCTCCAATAAAATGGCCCATAATTTAAGGTGGTTCAGGTTAATCAACTTTTAGTTTCTTCGAGGCCTCCCATGTAATATCTCTGGCACGAACCCATATAAAAGGAACTACGAGCATCTCTGACACCAGCACAGCGTCAATCTAGCAGGGCGAAGTGATAGGACAACAGAGCTTCTTTGCGAATATTATGCATCGTCGTCATAATCTTTTTTTACGCAAATTCATGTTATTTTGGATAGGATATTGAAATTGAAGAAGGATATCCAAATAATAATAATAACAATATTAATGCCAACATGGATAACCCAAGGTAGAAAACCACACTAGTGTCAGTCAAGCTACAGATTGAGGTGGGGGATTGTGGGATTTGTAGTGGTGAGTTAATCATCTTCACCATAATCGTCATTGGCAAAACATCATCAACCCGTGATTAAGACATCAATTTGACCATGAAACCTACCTTAGTCATTAGTGCGAGTTTTATGAAGGAGTGATGCCGGAAAATGAAGAATTATTCACGCAATAACTCCAATAGTTGCAAATGACGCAATAAAAGATTAAAGTAGTTGTTTTTAAATGTACAATTATGAAAAAAGCGTTTAATTTAAAGTAACATATTAAAGGTGTTATTTAAACCAATTCCTATTGGCCGCTATAGACATTCGAGTTTTAAATAACTGGTTTAAAAATATGTCCGTAACAAGGGTCCATAAAACATTAATTTGTCTAAAATGATGGTGTCCTAAAATAATGAATGTCCAGAGATTTGGTTAGTTTACGGTAATTCACGAATTTGATTCGAGAATAATAAAAGTTGGGAATGTGATGATGTCGATGGATGAGCTTCTAACAACAACAACAAAAAGAAAAATAAATTCACATTAACGCACCCATGGTATAATCATGTACTTTCGAGTTTAACTACGTGCATTATGATATCTGTAGAATAAATAAATATTCCGATTTTAGACTTTCAAAGATTATTCTTTTTTATCTCGAATTCGCCTACGTCATGGTATGAAGCTGAAAATAGGAAGTAAAGAAAATATCCGACCAAGCATGGAGTCGTCACAAGCCAATGTAACTACCATGCACACAGAAGTGTGGGAAACATAATTTATACGGAAAAATAAAAATATATATATAATGATGAAAGGAAAACGTAAAAAGAGATAAGATTCAAAACAGTCGATTAAACCAAGTCAGAAAATCAACACTGAGCACAGTGTGTCAACAATATACCAACAACAACAACAGCAACAAGAAAAACAAACAAAAATTGTAGCATACCTAAACAACGATTATATAAATGACGATTGTTAAAAAGAGTTGTTGTCATTGGTAGAAGATACAAAGATTAAAATACAATAGACGACGAAGAGAAAATTCAAATGTAAATATTTTGATGCAGATTCCAATGCGTCGACGCCAACACGTTATGTGTGTGCGTGTGTGTGTGTGTGTATGTGTGTGTGTGTGTGTGCATTTCGAGAAAAGGGTGGTTAAGAGATGTGTTTTGTGTACACTTTTCGTGTACGTGTGTGTATTCTTTCGTTTTCTACGGATGTGCATTTTTGTGCGTGTAAGTGATGAAGGACGTGTGGGTATACGAGTGGAAATGATGGGAGTGGGGTGGGCAGTGTGGCTGCTCCGTTCTAGCAAACTACGATGACGACGATGATGATGATGATGATGATGGAGTGAAGTGATGACATCAGATGGTTTACTCACTCGTCCCCCCTACCTTCATGATGACGATGGTGTTCTTATGATTTGGCATAATCTTTAATTTCCTGACATATAATCGATAAAAACACAACATTGATAATCATGATGATGATGCTGAAGATCATCATTATCATAGTCATCTTTATCACTATCAGTACTCACTCACTTCATATCAAGCCCATACAACCTATACTGTGAGCGTTCATCCACAATTCGATACTCGATAATCTATGTGAACTTTTTCGATTTTCGATAACACGTTTTCGATACCTGAAACACACGTAGATGAGTGGTGACATTATGCCAGCCTACATTAGGGTGGGTGGGTGGTGCGAGGTGGCTTTGCGTGCTTTTCTACAGGGCCACAGAGACGCTACAAATCGGAGCTGGTGAAAGGTGAATTCGATTTTGAAATGCAAATCAAGTTTTATTACGTCGAGTTGAAATCGATTCCCGCCAATTGATTTAGCCGCGCCCCCAGATGAGGACTTAGTGCGCTCTTGTTTGCAATGACCGAGTAATGCGAGATATAGAGGCCAGTGTCATGATGATGGTGATGATAGTAGTGGGGTGGTGGTGATGATGATGCTGATAATAGTGTAGTGGTGATGATGGTGATAGTGATGGTGCTGATAGTGGTGGTGTGGTGGTGCTGATAGTGGTGGTGTGGCGACTGAAACAAGGTGTAATATGCGGGTAGAAAAAACGACTCTGGAATAAAATCGCTAATTTATCATCTTATCATCCCCATTTCTACTGCACGATGTCAATATCACTATCATCACCACTTTCTCAATCATTACCAGGAGTAAGCAAGCAAGGAGACGTGATCAGTGCTTCGAAGAGAGTTGCAACACGATGGCGATTGGAGACGACACGAAGTAAATCATGCACACAAGAATTTTGCCATTCTTTTGCGTGCATTGCATGGGAGATGAATGAATGGTGCATGCATGGGAGATGAATGAATGGTGCATGCATGGGAGATGAATGAATGGTTAATGAGGCAGGATTGATTGTCCTACTGTATTATGTATGCGAACAATGGAGAGAGATGAGGAGGAGAGAGAGATAGATGAAAAGGAAGAAGAGGGAGGATGAAAAGATGTTATGCAGTGGTAGATTATGCAGGCCTCTTATATTAGGAAAAGTGTGTGAGATCTAGCGTGTAATGAAGGGATGTGCGAACCATTTTTTCAACCATCCATCTACCCACCCACCCACCCATCCATCCATCCATCCACCCACCCACCCATCCATCCATTCATCCATCCATCTACCCACCCACCCATCCATCCATCCATCCATCCATCCATCCATCCATCCATCCATCCATCCATCCATCCATCCATCCATCCATCCATCCATCCATCCATCCATGCATTCATCTTCTCATTTATACATGCATGCGTCCATTCAGCCATCCATCCCTGCCTACCACACCACCAATCACCACACATCATCCTCAAAACAAGCAAGGACGTGCACAATAGGGCGCGCATCAGACGCTCCCGCATGGGATCAAAGCACTGCAATTAATACCTTAGCAACGACAAGAGTCCCTCACAACGCCTCGATTCTCCTCAACCACCAGTAACATCTCTATTAGGACCTACCCAAGAAGGTAATCGGGTGTATAAAATATATCTCCATTAGTGGCGGGACACCCAAGAGATGCCCGCATCGTCAATTAAATCTATATCATGATCCACCTGCAAGGTGCGCACAATACACGGTCATTTACTTGCAGCACGGGATGGCGGGAGCGCCGCTGCAGTGGTAGTGCACGTTGAGCCACCTGCGTCCCTGCCGCTGCCACACCCTCGTCTCTTCGGAGTGGATGGTCGTTGGAGTGCCGTTGCTGTAGGTGGTTGGTTGGTTCGGTGGGTGGGTGGGTGAGTGTGATTTTGGGTGGGTGGGTGTGTTTGTGGATGGGTGGGTGTTTTTATGTGTAAGTTTGTGTGTGTTGAAGACGTACAACGACGATAGGCCTTCAGTCGATTGGGCTCGATGGAAAGGAAACCGAACTCACCGATCGAGATACTGCGTCAGGCGGGTGTAGGCGATGCAGGCGGCATCTTCGGAGAGGAAGTGGACGTATGGCTTGAGGATGAAGGTGTTGATGATTTTGTTGTTCTTTATGAGCACTGGAAAGGATGGTGATTGAACATGAGATGAGAATTTTCAAAGTGGTCTTGTGTGTTTGGATGAAGAGAAAAAGCACCACACCCTTTCCCCCCCCCCTACCGCAGCCTCCAACCAACCATTGTCAAAGTAGAAGCGATGGAATGAAAGACCCCCCACCAGGTTTCCGTTCGACTCTGGCTGGATGCACGTCATTTGGGGGTCCACCAGTTTGCTGTGGTGGTGAGGAGGGTGAAAGGATGGAGGTTGAAGAGGGAGAGGTTGGATAAAGGATGGAAAGAGGTTGGATGAAGGATGAAAAAAGGTTGGATGAGGTTGAAGGGATGGGGGAGGGCCCACTTGATACTAATAAAATAATAATAATAATAATAAACATGGAATCAAAATAATGAGTAAAAAAAATCATAACAAAAACAACAACAACAACAACAAGAGGAAGAGCTAACGAGAAGGTGTCGAAGTCTCCTCTGAGCATCGCTGACGTCACCACCTCCGTAAGCTTTATGATCTCCTGCTTGCGACCTGAGTTGCCATGTTCTTCCTCATCCACCACTCATTTGTCACTCATCCATCATTCATCCACTACCAATAATTAATTCATTAACCCATTCGTCCACCAATCCATCCAACCGCGATCAATCCATTCATCCGTCATTTAAAACTCATCCATCCTCATTCACAACTCATCCATCCATCAATCCATCCATCCAACCTTCATGCATGCATCCATTCATCCACCCATTCACAAATCCATCCCTCGCTCACTCACTCGATCTATCACTATGCTCATGTCTGTTGACGACGACGTTAGAGTCTGCCTCCGTGCTTCCACCTGCGTTCTGTGCCTCCTTTGTCTTCGGTGAGCCTGTGTGTGTGTGTGTGTGTTCGTGTTTGTGTGTGTGTGTCTGTGTTTGTGTGTGTGTGTGTGTGTGTGTGTGTGTGTATTCGTGTTTGTGTGTGTGTGTCTGTGTGTGTATGTGTAGAGAGGGAGAGGGGGAGACAAACAGGTTTTTATGATGATGATTCAGAGAAGCGTACAAGCACTTGAAAATTTGCAGCACCAATTAAATGTACACCGTCATTAACTCTATGATAACGATGATTATTATTACTATAATGATGATGATGATGACGGTTATGATGATGATGACGATGCTGATGATGATTATCACACCTTTATCGTCTTCTTCGATGGTGGCATTGTTGTCGGTTGATTCCTTTATGCCGTCTGGCTTCTTTGCCATCAAACTGCGGTCTGATGGGCATGGAGAAGATTTCAACGCATGGAAAAGAGTTTTGGTTGAATGGTGTGGTAGAGTGGAGTTGTGGTGGTGGAGTGTAGAGTACTGAAGGGAAGTGGAGTGGAGTGGTGGAGTGGAATGGAGTAGTGGTGGAGTGTAGAGTAATGAAGGGGAGTGGAGTGGTGGAGTGGCAAAATGCCGGAGTGGTAGATTTGTAGAGGGGCGCTTAACCTAGCGAAAAAACTGTAAAAATATTAGAAAATAGGTGGAAAAGTTATGGAGAGTAAAGTGTTAGAGAAAATATTTATAAACCCTCAGATAAGTGTTTTGCAGAGTTTTAATGGTTGAGAACATATTATTTACTTTGAATATTTAATGAGGAAATTATGATCGTCACAAACGCGCAATGGTAATAATAATAATAATCATAATAAGAATCATGATAATAATAATCATAACAATAATCATGATAATAATCATGATAATAATAATCATAATAATAATAATCAGAATAATAATAATCAGAATAATAATCATGATAATAATCATAATCAGAATAATAATCATGATAATAATCATAATCAGAATAATAATCATGATAATAATCATAATCAGAATAAGAATCATGATAATAATCATAATCAGAATAATAATCATGATAATAATCATAATCAGAATAATAATCATGATAATAAACATAATAATAATCATAATAATAATGATAAATTTTAACTGACTGGAGAAGTTGCAGGTAGCAAGCATGGTCGTGAGAATGGCCCCCTGTGCGTGCATGAATGTGTGTAGAATTGAAAAAAAAAGAAAAATAATAATCATCATCATCATCACCATGATCATCCTCATCATCATCATCATCATCATCATCATCATCATCATCATCATCATCATCATCATCATCATCATCATCACCTTGAGTTTCCTCCTGGCGTTGAACTTTCGGAGCGAGTCTACAGTCTGTTGTCTGTGCACCATTGCTGCCACTCTCTCTCGTTGCTGTCGTGGTGGTTGTGGTGGTCAATGGAAATAAGGGTGAGAAGAGTGGTTTTGGTCAATAAAATAAGAGTGAGAAAAGTGGTTTTGGTCAAACAAAAATAAGGGTGAGAAGAGTGGTTTTGGTCAATAAAATAAAGGTGAAAAAATTGGTTTTGGTCAATAAAAATAAGGGTGAGAAGAGTGGTTTTGGTCAAACAAAAATAAGGATGAGAAGAGTGGTTTTGGTCAATAAAATTAGGGTGAAAAGAGTGGTTTTGGTCAAACAAAAATAAGGGTGGAAAGAATCGTAATGGTGGGGTTCGAAAGTAATAAGGGTGAAAAAAGTTTTGGGGGTGCTTATGGGTGTGAGAGATGGTTTTGAAAAGGCGGTTGTAGATATTATTAATATTATTTTATTATTAATATTATTATAAGTAGTGTTATTATTGTGAGCATTTTAAAACACATAAAAGCTTAAGAGTAGCATAGAACACTTGATAAATAATTGAAGCCCACTAGAATGCTTTTGCCTCTCTCGTAATCGACATCACCATGTAGCAACACAAAAGCAACATACATCTCACCAGCCACTCCAAATAAAACCCGCTTAACCACCAATGCTTAATGGTCTCAATGGTCCTAGCTTCGAGTGCAACCCATGCCCTAGTAGCCCATAAGCACTTATGAACGTTTTCTATAATATTGCTTATTATATTCATTATCATTCTAATAATCATCATTAATATTATTGTTTTTGTTTATTTTATTATTATTCTAATTATCATATACTAATACTAATACACTTCAACTTCTTCTCCAACACACACACACACACACACACACACACACACACACACACACACACACACACACACACACACACACACACACACACACACACACACACACACACACGCACGCACGCACGCACGCACACACACACACACACACACACACACACACACACACACACACACACACACACACACAAACACACACGCACACACACTCACCGAGATCCAGGGGTGCTTGAGCGCGTGCGAGGCGCTGATCCGCTTGGCGGGGTTGACGGTGAGCATGTTGTTGATGAGGTTCTTCGCTTCTGCCGTCACCGTGTCCCACTCCGGACTGGGGTACTTCGGTTGTCGGTTGGGTGGAGGGTGTTGGGAAATTTGTTGTTGGTGGTGGTGTTGTTAGTGGTGTTGTTGTTGTTGGAGTGGTTAATGATGTTTTAGTTGTTGGGGTGGAAGCTATTGTGGTCGTTGTTTTTGTGGTTGTTGTTGTGATAGTTATGGTAGTGGTAGTTGGCCTTGTATTTGTTGAAATGTGGAGTTTTATAATGTTGTTGTCTTAGTAGTGGAGGTGTCTCATGCAGCTATGGCGGAATTCGAGTGTGTTTTTTGGTTCAAGTGGATTTGAATTGCGTTAGAAATCATTCGTTTCCTGTAGCATATAGCGACACACAGCGACGCACGCACACACACACACAAACACACACCCCCACACACACGCACACACACACACAAACACACACCCCCACACACACGCACACACACACACACGCACGCACTAACGTCAAATGCTCCGGCCTTGATTTGCGCGTACAACTTGTGCTGGTCTTCGTCCCAGAAGGGTGGATACCCCACCAGGAGAATGTATAAAATGACGCCTGCGCGAGTGGTGGTGTGGTGCTGATACTACTACCACTAATACCACTACTAGTAGTACTACTACTACTACTACCACTACTACTACTACTACTACTACTACTACTACTACTACTACTACTACTACTACTAGTACTACTACTACTTCTACTACTACTACTACTGCTTTTACTACTACTAGCATTACTACTACTATTACTACTACTACTACTACTACTACTACTACTACTACTACTACTACTACTACTACTACTACTACTACTACTACTACTAGCACTTCTACTACTACTACTAGCACTACTAGCACTACTAGCACTACTACTACTACTACTACTACTACTACTACTACTACTACTACTACTACTACTACTAGCACTTCTACTACTACTACTAGCACTACTAGCACTACTAGCACTACTACTACTACTACTACTACTACTACTATTACAACTACTACTACTACTACTACTACTACTACTACTACTACTACTTCTACTACTACTACTACTACTACTACTACTACTACTACTACTACTACTACTACTACTAGCAGCGACTGACCACATGCCCACACGTCGACAGCCTTTCCATACGGGTCCTTCCTCAACACCTCAGGACTTAAGTAGCCTGGAGTGCCTGCGAAGCCTGTTTGTTGTTGATGTTGTTGCTGTTGTTGTTGTATTGGTTTGTTAGTAGTTTTAGTTGATACACCGATAGTAATACTAATTGGAGAAGTTTCAATTGTAGTAGTAGTAGTAGTAGTATTAGTTGTGGTAGTAGTAGTAGTAGTAGTAGTAGTAGTAGTAGTAGTAGTAGTAGTAGTAGTAGTAGTAGTAGTCGTAGTAGTGGTGGTAGTAGTAGTAGTAGTAGTAGTAGAAGTAGTAGTAGTAGTAGTAGTAGTAGTAGTAGTAGTAGTAGTAGTAGTAGTAGTAGTAGTCGTAGTAGTGGTGGTAGTAGTAGTAGTAGTAGTAGTAGTAGTAGTAGTAGAAGTAGTAGTAGTAGTAGTAGTAGTAGTAGTAGAACTCACCGAACCACGACAACTGGTCTCCTTGCACCTCAATGGCGAGGCCAAAGTCTGCCAACTTCACTGCGGCACCCTTAAGCTTGCTCGCCAATAAGAGGTTTTCTGGCTGTGGTGATGATGATGATGATGTTAAAAAAACTTTTAATGATGGCGATAATGATGATTAAAGAATAAGATTATAGATGGTAAATGGTAATAATTCATCGGTTGAAGATTATAGAATATGGTGATGTTAGTGGTGCTGTTAGAAAATGTGGGTGTTGCTTGTGGTAGGCAAGATGATATTGTCGTGGATGGGTTAAGTGTTGAAGGAGGTGAAGGTGTTTGTAGTGGTTGAATGGTGGGCGCTGGTAGCGAGCGATTAATTCCATTTTCGTTAGTGATGAAACAAAGAAAAACGCAAGAAAGGCCTAGATTTTTTTAACTTCCCTGATTGTTTCCAGGAAGAACTTGTTCGTAAAAGTTTCAATTCGCAAAGATTCATTAACTAACTCTAAAATGTCACGCTAATGTAACAAAATGGAGTTTCCTTTAAAATATTTATAAAAAAAGTATTTTCCTAATTTTATTTGCACTGGAATGTGACTCTAAAGGAAAGGAGAGCAGAGGTTAGGTAGAGATGATTCGAATTGGAGGGAAAGAGAGGAGTGGTGGTTGAACTTTGTGGATGGTTGTAAAGACGCAACATGATTTTATTAACAAATAGGATGGAAAAACAGGAACGTGGCTATGATTTATGAATGAATGAACATGAATATTAAAACATATATCTTGAGAAAATCATACATATTTTTAGAAATATTTTATTGATAAATATTCCAAATATTAATAATAAATTTGAAATAGAAAATATTCAAAATAATAAGAATAAAAAGAACAATGTTAATAAAAGAATATTGCAGAAATGATGGCCACCTTGAGGTCTCTGTGGACGATATTCATTTGGTGGCAGTAGTCCACACTCTCTAGAATCTGCTGCATACAGTTGCTGTGAATGTGTGTGTGTGTGTGTGTGTGTGTGTTGTGTGTGTGTGTGTGTGTGTGTGTGTGTGTGTGTGTGTGTGTGTGTGTGTGTGTGTGTGTGTGTGTGTGTGTGTGTGTGTGTGTGTGTGTGTGAATGTGTGGCATATGTGTGAGCTTCATATTAGTAAACTTATCGATGCAGCTATGAGCATATGACGACGACACGTCCAGCAAAAGGCATACAAAGTGTATGCATCGTAGTCTTCGTCGTGTGATACAGCGTCAAGGAACGAAGTGTACGCAAGGTGTTTGCGTAATGACGCACGCTTCAATAATGAATGCGCTCGCATGCTACCTTCGCATGCTACACAGCACGAGTCCACTCCGATACTCCAGTCCATTCAAGACGATGCATTTTGTTCTTGTTAAGTATTCTACTACTTTGCATGGCAGTGTGGAGATGCCTTGGTTGCTGGCAGTGCCTCTGCTCTGAAATGACTGCTACCATATGCCCAGTTTAAGATACCTTTGACACCTTTTTGCCCTATCACCATGAACACACACACCCCTACCACAACAATACTAGAGCAACGTCCAACAACAACCGCTAACAAATAAGCCTAACAGACATCACTGATGCATTTTTATATTTGCATATTTGTAAATTTGTATATTTTCATATTTGTATATTTTCATGTTTGTACATTTTCATATTTGTATATTTACTACATACAATCAAGTAATTTACCCAGATGCACTCTTTCTCGAAATGACACGTACCGAAGCGCTCAATGTTTGCACGAATCATCAAAAAAGAGAATTAGTCTTTCGAAATGAATTATTTTTCACTTACCGGTTTCTTTTATTTCCGGGAATCATTGCTTATTTCGCTAACGTCAAAAATCACGAGTTTTTGAGAACAACTTTCCGCACACCTAAACACCATCACAGCCACCACCTAAACACCATCACAGCCACCACCTAAACACCATCACAGCCACCACCTCAACCACCATCACAGCCACCACCTCAACCACCATCACAGCCACCACCTCAACTACCATCACAGCCACCACCTCAACCACCATCACAGCCACCACCACAACCACCACCACAGCCACCACCTCAACCACCATCACAGCCACCACCTCAACCACCATCACAGCCACCACCTCAACCACCATCACAGCCACCACCTCAACTACCATCACAGCCACCACCTCAACCACCATCACAGCCACCACCACAACCACCACCACAGCCACCACCTCAACCACCATCACAGCCACCACCTCAACCACCATTACAGCCACCACCTCAACCACCATCACAGCCACCACCTCAACCACCATCACAGCCACCACCTCAACCACCATCACAGCCACCACCTCAACCACCATCACAGCCACCACCTCAACCACCATCACAGCCACCACCTCAACCACCATCACAGCCACCACCTCAACCACCATCACAGCCACCACCTCAACCACCACCACAGCCACCACCTCAACCACCATCACAGCCACCACCTCAACCACCATCACAGCCACCACCTCAACCACCATCACAGCCACCACCTCAACCACCATCACAGCCACCACCACAACCACCACCACAGCCACCACCTCAACCACCATCACAGCCATCACCTCAACCACCATCACAGCCACCACCTCAACCACCATCACAGCCACCACCTCAACCACCATCACAGCCACCACCTCAACCACCATCACAGCCACCACCTCAACCACCACCACAGCCACCACCTCAACCACCATCACAGCCACCACCTCAACCACCACCACAGCCACAACCTCAACCACCATCACAGCCACCACCTCAACCACCATCACAGCCACCACCTCAACCACCATCACAGCCACCACCTCAACCACCATCACAGCCACCACCTCAACCACCACCACAGCAACCTCAGCCGCCACCACAACCTTAACCACAATTAACCACCTCAATCACCACAACCACAATCACCACCACCTCAATCACCACAACCACAATCATCACCACCACATTCACCACCACCACCGATTCAGGGCCTTTTGATATGTAGCCTCACAAGCTCTGAAGCACGCCAAGCACTGTTAAGCACACAATGCAGTTCCTAATGAGATGCTCTTCCGTTTTGTATTTTTTATGTGTGTGTATGTGTGTGTGTGTGTGTGTGTGTGTGTGTGTGTGTGTGTGTGTGTGTGTGTGTGTGTGCACGTGAATCTGCATATTTGTGCTTCTACGTCTATAAAAACACACACACTTGTGCACATTTCCACATACAGATGCATATGCAAGGATGGGTGATAGATGGATGGACGTGCAGACGATCTGGTGCAGTGGCCTTTGCAGATCTTGGTGGACCCACGAAAAAACCATACAGTCAAATACTTGTAAAAATTCAGAATTTGAGAAATTGGAAATAACTTAAGAAAAAAAAAAAGAAAAGAAAAAAAAATAAATGAAAAAAGGATGAAGAAAAGCAAAAGGATCAAAATAAAAAAAGAAAGAACGGGAAAAACATCCATAACTGTATAATCAGGTGCATAATTTAACGCTCTAGAAAGAAGAAAGCCTCGATCACTCCTGCTGAGAGGAATTGCTATAGTGGCTGCATCGCTCGGTGGCCTGCTGCTTGCATTAACTACGACGATGATGAAACATTAAACAAGACTCGCGCTGTTGATCGCTAATGCACCCATTTGCTGAAGGTCTTCAAAATTTCTAATACATAACTTTGTTTGCCGATCGTTTTGAAAAACAATGGAATTAAATTAGTCTGTTCTTTCACTACGACTTTTCAGTAACTATCTTTTTGATTTGATTAACCTCATGGGACTACGAGATTATCTAAATGTTGAGCAAATCAAATCTGCGCATTATACATGGGATTTATAATTTTTGTTAAATAAAAACTCATAAAATAAATTAGGCTTCCGCGCAAGGAGGGAGTTATTAACTATGAGGGAGTTTTCGCGCGTAATTTGAATGAGGCATGGAGGTGTTTGTCGTCTGCATTATCTTTATTTGATTTATTCTCACAAATGTTGGACCATAGAAAGTGTTGCATTTTTTGAAGATTATAAATTCACCCTAATCCTAGCACACACAAAATACCAACAAAAACACATTAAAATAACACACACACAATCATCACCTAGCATCTGCCTCAGAATAGAACTCTCTAGCCACAATGTCTTCAAACAATTCTCCACCTGTCACTCTGTGTGTGTGTATGTTTGTGTGTGTGTGTGTGTATTTTGTATGTGTGTGTGTGTTTGTGTGTGTGTGTGCGTGTGTTTATGTGCGTGTGAGTGAGTTTGTTTAAATGTGTTGATAAGATAATTCTAAATCGATTATGGGAGGCAAAACAGTCGTGTTGAGCATACCAAACAAGAAGAGAATGAAATGTCGAAAAAAAGAAGAAGCCATACAAAGATGAATAGATGGATGAAAGATGGATATAGAAAGAATGGATGAATAAACTAGAAAAAATAAATGATGGGATTTATGTATGGACTTGGGATATAAAGAATATGGAATAAGGTAGAGAAAGGGTGAAAAATGAATGGGATTACGAGGATGGATGGAGTGGAAAAGACCTACTTTAGGCTCCTAAAGAAGTTCTATATAGGATGATGATGATGATGATGATGATGGTAATGATGATGAAGATGAAGATGATGATGATGGTAATGATGATGAAGATGAAGATGATGATGATGATGATAGTTGAGAAGATACGAACAGGTCGAATATCAAGTAGTGGAAGCCCTCATCTTGGATGCTGTCATGGAGTCTCACTGTGGATGGGTGGATGGAAGGAAGGATGGAAGGAAGGGTGGATGGATGGAAAGGTGGATAGAAAGGGGGATGGAAGAGTGGAAGGGTGGATGGATGGAAGGGTGGATGGAAGAGTGGAAGGGTGGATGGAAGGAAGGGTGGTTGGACGGAAGGGTGGATAGGAAGAGGGATGGATGGAAAGGTGGATAGAAAGGGGGATGGGGGAGTGGAAAGGTGGATGGATGGATGGGAGAGTGGAAGGGTGGATGGATGGGTATATGGAAGAGTGGATGAAAAGATGGATGGATGGAAGCTGAGAAGTGGTGTAGGACATGTTGATATGAGAAGAATGGACAGTGCAAAAGATTTTTGAAAAAAAGAGGAGGTGGTGGATTAAAGGAGTGAGATGAAGAGAGATTGATGAATATGGATGAGGTTTGAATGGCTTGAAGGTTTAAAAAAAGATCTTTAAAATATAAGATTTGTGTATGTGGTTCATATGCTATATTCCCGGAAAAACTATTTATTTACAAAGAAAATAAAAAAAATGCTTATATACTGTTTCTGTTATGATTACTTCATATTGTATCTTTTTAGACGTGTTTGTTCATGTTTTGTGTGTGTGTTTATGTGTAACTTTTATGACCTTCTTTTCTCTTTCTTTATTCCAGATCACAAATACTTTTCTTCATAATACATGAACCCTAAATAATTATGCGCTAAAGAATCCTATGCTATTGGCGGAACACCTGATACAATGTTACATTGTTACATATTAGAAAAAGAAAGTCGTAAAGAATTTTTGAATTACCGTAAAAAGACGCCATTAAAAATTTAAAGCGGCAGGAACCTTCTGAAATACATCACACAACAAAGAAAACTATAAAACTAAACAAATAGAAAAAACAATAATCTAAAAAAAAAGAAATAAAACAAAAAGTTTTTTTTGTCGTATCTTTTCTTTACTTCTTTCTACTTTGAAAATTTAAAACCAGAAAACAAAATTTGTGAATAAAGATGCGAAAGAAGCAACGAACCAATGTTGGGGTGTTTGAGGAGTCTGCATATCCTAGCCTCCCTCTCCAGCTTTTGGTGGTCTGTGGTGCATTTGTGGTGCTTCAAGTTGCATTTATTTGATGTGGCTGGATGCAGTTTGGTTTTGAGTGGTTGAGGTGCGATCTGGTGTGCAAGATGGTGCTTTAGTGTGGTGCAGACAGTGTGCTTCTGTATACTTTCATAAAGTACAACAACAACAACGGAAACAATTACTCATATGCCTCTATTAAATTCAAAGGCTTTATGCGTCTTTATGCTGCTATTCATAATGCAAAGTAAAAAGTCTCTTTGTTTCCTCTGAAACTATCAGTCATGTAGAACTCCTGCAAATTAATTTTCTATGTTTACCTTGCCAACGCTAACTCTGTCCTTAAAGAAATCTATTGAGAAAAGAAAGTTTAGTTCCTAAACTATTCAAATTTTTATCTCTGACATAAATAAAAATTAATTTTTGTATTTTAATATTAAACGAAATATTAAAGGTAGCGTTGTTGCTTTATCTCTTTGGAATATCAATTTTATTTGCCTCTGTATTTTTATTCTAAGACCGCAATGGCGGTATTCAAAAGAAAATATTCTAAATCCCCATGGAGCAAAAAAGCTTCTTCTAGATTAATACATGTGAACTAGTCACGCCAAACGTTTCTAGACACCACCTTACCTCTGGCAGACAGTTTTTTTGTGTTGATGATTTTCGCTGCAAATTCATGGCCTGTGGTTTTTTGTACACATCTCCTTACTATAGAAAATGCTCCTCTGGAAATGATGGTGATGATGATGATAATAACACTGGTAGTGATGATGATAATGTGGTGGGGATGATAAATCATTAATGATCTAAAGATAGAATTCAAATTAAAAGAAAATTAAGAATGCCATCTAAGTAAAAGCGCCTATAATTAAAATCAAAGTGTTAATAATTAGCCTTTTGAATTTGATTTATAGAGGAGTGAAAATGCACTGGGTAAATTAAAAATGCACATTTTTAAAGAAAGCTAATAAATAGTTCATGAAATTCAAGTATAATTTTTAAAATTAGAATATTTTTTTTATTTTCATTTAATTGTAATTTTTAGAGATAATTTTCATATCCTATTAAGACAAGATCCTGTTTTAAATTGATAATGATGTGTTGCAGATGAGGCTATTGATGTTTATAATAACCAAATAAAATTGTATAAAGTTTTATGCTCTGAAAATAATTTAATTAAAATATTTAATTACTGATAAAGAAAATGATTTTAAAGGAATAATAATCAATATAAATGTGCTTGCCCTCAAGATCAATCAATCAATACAGCTATAGATGTCTAACTAAGAAAATGTAAACATTTTGAATGAACATTTAAAAAGAAAAATTAAATTACAAACTATATAATTATTGGATTAAAATTGTAAAAAAAGTATTTTAAAAATTTGAGAAATAATGAATAATGCCACAGGGTAAATAACACAAAAAGTGTTCAAAGAGCTAATTAAATTCAACTCACTTTCCAAGTTCCTCTTTCAATTCGTAGTAATCACTGATCTTTCCGGATGTGCATTGAGTAGACATTTCAAAAAGTTAACTAAATAGAGTTATAGAAGCAGAAAATCAGAAAACCATCGCTTCAAACATAATATTCACCAGCACGCAAGCTACAAGCAAGTCCTACGATCGATATGTCAGCCTTGCTCGCCATATATACAATTTTATTTTTTATAGTTTATGCCAAGTTTTATATTAAAGTGTTTTATTTCATTATTTCAGTGGTTATAACATAGATTAAGTTGTTTTTATATAAAAAAATTGTGATATAATTAAGCGCTTCAATATGGAAATGGTATTTAAAACTTCAAATTTTACACAATATTTTTGTTAAAGTATCTTAAAAAAGTATACTTTTTAAAGTATAGCTTCTGTAACTATCATTGTCGATGTAAAATCAAATTTTGAAGAATATATTCTTATTTTACTAAAAATTAATAACCTACACACATCAGTCATCACGAATACTCGTCAGTCTGTCAGATTTTTCAAACAAAAGGATATAAAAGTGGATTAATTACGAGACTTTCCATTAATATTTCTTTAAATCAATCTTCCATTCTTGTTATAAAGAACACCGACTCAGGGATTCATAAAATTAGAAACGAACACTTGTTTATTGTAACAGCCATTATCGATTAATCAATCAAATGAATAAAAGAGCGCTTTTCAATAGGTTCAAAAACGCTCATTTTTTAAAATGAGCTTTCAAACAGTGGATCATGCTGCCTTCTTGGACGCGAGGTATTCTTTGACTAGAAAGTACACTTTAGTGGGAAGAAAACGAGTTATTTTCAATAATCTAAGGTATAAATCAATTTCAAAAAGCAAAAGCTATTTGGTAAAATATTAAAATTATATTCTATCATTTTAGAACGATTGTAAACCATAAAAAAAAGACTTATCAAAAATAACTTTTCTTTTTCCCACCAAAATTTAAAAGGGCAAAGTTTTTGAGACAGTGCAAACGCGAAATGATATGCATGTATGTAGTGACTAGTGGCCATTAAAGGCTCATTTGACCATCGAGCCACTAGTGAATGCATTTCGAATGTACATACTGCATTATCGTTTGACCCAAAACGGTCTGAAAGCACTGGCTCCTGGTTTAGGCGCTGTATCGAAGACAGGAGAAATACTGGTGGCAAAAACCTGAGATGTGAGTGAGTACCAAAGGTACTGGGAATGTGGAAAGAGATTGTTCGAAGGAGGAAAAAGAGTTTGTTTGAGACGGTTAAATACGACTAAAAGGTATTGTCATTCCGACTAAAAGTTTTAGGTACCTAAATTATTCCGATCACGTATAATGCCTGAATACAAGCTCTTTAAAAAGTAGGCACTTTCAGGTCGGATCCATCAACAATGCCCGTCTGCCTCAATCGCCTTGTAAAAGTTGTTTTGTATTTTTGTAAAACATCTTATTATAATTCATGAATGCTTTTAAATCATTGAAAACCTTTTCTTTTGTCATTCTCGATTCCGCCTAAATGCAATTATTCAGCCTTGTAATTTTGCAATTAATTGCATATTTTTGAAATATTGTTAATTCATAGGAAAATATGAATGGGAAAGAAGTCGTAGAAAGGGAGTTTGCACTCAGAATGAATGCCGTTTAGCTTGAGATGACGTGGGATTGACGGTAAACACTCGTCGCCATTAGCCTTTTGAAAGGATTGACGGATGGGAGAAAAACGATGTGGAATGGAGAATAAGGCTAGCCATTAACAATGTCCATTTCGTGTAAATCAACACTTTCAAAGTTTTTAAAGTTTTTTCTAAGCTCAAAACTTTTTTTTCCAAAAATGAATGGCTTTAAGGCATCCTTTAAAAGGTCAGAATAGCTCGTTGAAAATGTGTTTTGAAGAGAAAGGGTTGTATGCACATGCAGGTTTGCCACCAGGGACAGGAGCCAAGGCTTAGGGGTGATACCCTTTCGAATCGCCAACTCATCCCCCTAATGAACCTCTCATTAGACGTCAAGTCTTCCGCGTTCATTTAGAAGCTTTTCGTTCGTTCCCCGCAGTGATAATAAGAGCGGATTTTAGGAAACGTCTATTCAGCAATCGTTCCGGTACAGAAAGCAATTGGTGACCGCGATCGAGGATGCAATCAGGAATCGACTACGATTAAACGCCTCGGAAATTGCCGGCCATTCCAGTACAAAGGTACCTAGCCACTCGACATCGTCTGTAAACAAGGAATGCATGATGGAACGAACGACGGAACGGATGAATAATGGATGAGTTGGCGGAATAATTTAATTTGCACTGCCTCTGCGCGACCTCCGATCCAAGAAGGCGTGTGTGAGCTGGCGAGGCATCAACGTTGTAGAATATCGTACTGCATTGTGCTCGAGCTGCTGTCGAATGGCACTCGTGATTTCCGAGATGAATGTTGTGTAGCTTACGAAAATAAATAAAACTAAGAAAGTAAATATCAAATCTAAAAAAGATCAAACCCAAAAAAATGTTTGCTGGAAACGATTCCTAAAGAAAGCTCTATACAACCCGAAAGCAAAGTACAATGGTAGCTTCCTGTTTTGTCAGTACTGGTCTCTCTGACCAGGGTTGGAGCCGTTCCTGCGATGCCCTTTGCAGTTGTTTTGTCTGTAGTCCCTCGAGGCAAACGCCCCAAGCCTGTTTTCGGTGTTGTGAGGTGACTTTGATTTCTCTGCAAATCTCATGAAGCCTTATTTAAAACGGTGACTACGCAACAACAAAATCCCATTGCAAAAACAACTGAGCCATCACCAAAACAAAAAGTACTTCTTATTTGGCGCCTTTTTAGCCTTTCGGATTTCGAAGGCCAACCCTTCCAACCACTCGGGAACCAGTTGTTTCGACTCTGCCAGCAGGTCGAGAAGGTCGTAGGCGAGATGTGTGTTGCGGTCGTTAAAGAAGGACGTGGCAAGACCTTGAGGGTGTGTTGCAGCGTGAAGGTGAAGGTTAATTGTGATCTTATTAGTCTGAAGAGAGATTATTTAAATTTAAAAAAATTAAGACTTTTCTACCCATTCTTTATCAAGATTTCAGACTTTCATCTAAAAAATAAGTTATACTTTACCATAGATAACATTTCTACTTTTTCTACTCAACACATGTCCTTCTCACCCAGGTTTCCCACTCTCCCAGTTCTTCCGATGCGGTGCACATACTCTTCTATGTCCGAGGGAAGGTCGTAGTTGATCACGTGTTTCACGTTTGGAATATCCAGACCCCGAGCTGCAACCTGATAAAAAGCGATGCATTTAAAATGGAAATCATGTTTGAAATATAAATGAAATGAAAATATGAATATTAATTATATTCATTAAAAGTATTTACAATTGGAACTTCCTTCAGTCAGCACAACGGCAATAACAGCAGTAGAACCCACACAGGAATTTCAAAAGCAGAAACTCACTGCAGTGGCCACTAGAATGGGTCTGTTGGCAGACTTGAAGGCTTTCAGAGCTTCCTCCCGCTCCCACTGCACCCTGTCTCCATGGATACTGGTCGCTAGGTAACCCTCCTTGCACAGGTAAAACTCCAGCGAATCAGCACTTTTCTTCGTTTCCACGAAGATCAGAGTTAGTGTGTCTTCGCCTTGAGCCCAGAAAATGTACAAAATAATCTTGAGCCGTAACCATTAAATGTTAAATGATAGCATGTCCTCAACAAAAACTGTTTATATATTATCAAAAGAAGGCAAAAGATATATTGGATCCATCCAGACCACCCACTCATCGTATCCAACAGCTCCTTCAAGAAAGGTCTTTTCTCGCCCTCCTCCACCCAAACGACTTTTTGAGTGATGTTCTCACTAGTGCTGCCCACCCTGCCCACAGCCAGAAAAATGTAGTCGTGCAGAAAGAGATTCGCTAGCATCTGTTCGTGTTTTACGTCCCTATAATAATGCTCGTAATAATTACTATAATAAGAATAATAATTCGTCAATTATCAAGAAGTCATAAAACGCAATGAAAAGATAGGAGTACAGACATTTGATACGAGACTCAAACAACCTGTATCTCTTTGGGGAAAGTGGCGCTAAACATCAGCGTCTGCCTCTTGCCAACTGGCGGCATTTCTTCCTCTTCCACAATCTTCCTCACCTGCGGCTCAAAACCCATGTCCAACATGCGATCAGCCTCGTCTAGCACCAGATATCTGTTGGCCATTTAATTTTAAATAAGTTTTAAATCAATAATTTATATAAAATTTTAAAGCTTTTTAAAAGTTGTAGAAAAGCCATTAATTTGACAATCCATGGATGCATCCATGCAAGAAAGGCACCAACTTGACAGCTTGCAGACTCAAGAGACCTCTCTCACACAAGTCGATCAGTCTGCCAGGAGTGGCCACCAGGACGTTACAGCCCCTGCTCAGGTCCCTCATCTGACCACTCACGTCTGCCCCTCCGTACACCACACACGTTCTCACTTGCGAACGGTACAAGAACTGAAAATGATATTGTTAGAAAGTTTTTAATTCTATTGATGCTTATAAGAAGGACTAATTGGGAATAAAAAAGTCCAATCTATGAAATATTATTCCCCAACCTTTCTTGATTCTTCGTGGATTTGGCAAGCGAGTTCCCTGGTGGGCGCAAGCACCAACACCACAGGGTACTGTATCTTCCTACTGTAACGGTCGTTTTCTATCTGTAAAAACAAGAAATTAAATGATGAACTGTTTATGAAATAAAATGTCATTTCTTAGCAAAACATTTTGGAAAATGGTAACTTACAAATTTGGTTTTGATGAAATCTCCTTTCTCGATGATGTTGGAGAAGATGGGAAGCAGGTAGGCAGCAGTCTTCCCAGAGCCTTTTTAACGGAATGTACGATTATTAACATGAAACCTAAAACTGAAACGAGGTTTTTAATTAAACAGACTTTGTACAATTGCAAGACAATACAATTACGAATATGACTCAAGAGCAAAGTGCTTCTATGCCTCTAACACTACCGCCGAATATTTTGCGAAGATTTAACTACATTTCAAATTCGGCTTTGAAAAATATATAATTTCCATGCATTCTTGAAGCAAACCTGTCTGAGCACATCCCATGATGTCTCGGTTCGCCAGAATTACAGGAATCGCGTGTTTTTGGATGGGGGTGGGTTGGCCGTAGTCACAGAGTTTGATGTTGCCAGTGATTATTTCTCCAAAGTCCATATCCGAAAACTAAAAGTCCAAAATAAATTATTTTAAGGTTATTTTTTGTGAATTTCTTATCAATGAATTGTTTCAGAGCCATTATATATCAAGTTAATCTCATAATCACAAACTATATGTTTGTAACGTATAAAATAAAGTATAAAATAATAATATGATGATGATTATTACAACTAAAAGCTTCAATAAATAATTATCCAATTTGAAAACCGACCAGTTCAATGGAGGGTGGGCAATCTCGACCCGATGACTCGACAGGGATGTCTTCATAGCGTTCGAAGTTGATGCCTCTGGTGTTCTCGCCAAACAACTCCCTTATGAGGGCGATACCAGAAAATAATTAATTTGAAATTGTGTGGAGTGTATTGAATATGAGAATTTGTGAATATAATTTTTACAGTTTTAAATTTTAATACAACTTTAAAACACCTCTCAAGCTTTTCATTGCGACTGGAAGGCTTCGTGAAGTCGAATCCGATAAGTTTTTTGAGATCATCACCCTCAGCCAGTTCCCGGTCCATCTGAGAGGCCCAGTCGTCTCCCCATCCACTCCCCCACTGCTCACAAATCTCCTTGGAGGCCGAAGCAATCGATTGGTCGAGGAACCTCTTGTTGACTCCGAGGAGGTTGTCATTTGAAAGGGTCTTAAAGGGCTCGCGTGGAGGCGACAGGCGGTGACTGTTGTTTCTCGAGAGACTTCTGCGGTCGTTTAGAACATTCTTGCTGTAAGCACCCTCCCTTCTCGAAGCCATTGAACTGTTTTGTTTTTCAATTAATTAATTTATCTTTAAATAAGTGAATTAAGTCTAAAATATTTAACTTAAATTTCAAGTCTAAAATTTGAAAGTTAAAAATTACATATTTATCAGACGTGAAAAATCGAATTCTCACACGGGCTTGGAACGGCCTTTATTTCGGAAATCGACTTTTTTTGCAGGCGCTTGCCACGATTTCTCACTCAAGCATTCTTCTTCAGAGTTATAATTACTACTGTCATACTCCTGGTTCTTTCTATAAGAACCACCATTGCTGTTGCCAGACCTCCAGTCCTGGGACGATCCCCAGCTTTTCAGGCCTCCCCTCGCACCCTTGTAACCCCCTCTCACCATTCCCCGTTTGTCTGAGACCCACTCTTCCGATCGCCTTCTGGGCAGAGAGTAGTAGCTGTTTCTCTCTGCACTCCAGCTGCGGTTAGTGCTGTGAAAATGTGAAAAAAAAGTTCAGAGTGTTAGAGTGCAAAATAATTTCAAAAAATTAGGCTTAAAATTGCAAAAAATTTAAATAATCCACCGTTACCAAACACAGACAGTAGGCGTTTAAACATGACAATCAGTCAGACAAAACTAGTTTCAAAAGACACTCACTTATTATAAAACGTATTTTTCTCTTGGCTGGTTCTACGCTGTTTGTACTTGCCATCCTTTGATGCGCCTCTGCTGCCTCTGCCTCCTCCTGCGCCGTATCGAACGCCTCTGAATTCGGAAGAATCGTCTTCGTTCGATAAGTTCCAGCTCTGACTCATCGGACTGGAAAAGTTTATTGCCAATTTTATGTTTAACAAAATAATGGGGAAATACTGATCAATTAAAATAAATTAAACATTCAAATGAATGAAAAAGAGTTAGAAGCTAGATAACTTTATTCTAACTCGTTCTTCATGTTGTTTCGATGGAAGTTTTTCTTGTGGCTCAGGTATCGTTCCAAATCTCCTGATCGGGGCACACTGCCCCCTGTCCTCGGATGGTACTCTTGTGAGCCTGCGGATTGAGTCACCATCACATAGTTTTTTTGCAAATTTAATATTTCACGTTTCAACAACGATAGCACAAAGACGGTTGATAAATGAATTGATGGATTTTTAACTGAAACTCATATAAGTGATTTTAAAAACATACTCTGAAGTTGTTCTCGGCTTTGAGGACGCGATGGTGGTTGCCATGTGTAGGCTTCTGCAAAGTTTTTATGTCATACATAATTGCACAAAATGAATATTTTTGTTGTAATAAAACTTTGAAATAATTCGTAAAAACACTTAAGCCATTGATTAAACCCTTTTTAATATTCCAAGATAATCATTATTTCGATTAATTCTTTACTCAACACCACTCCACACACCAGCAGATGTTCCTTTGTCAAGGCTTGGACTCGTCACTACATACTCCTGCTGGGGGGCTGTTGGCATTCTGGCAAGGTGGTTGACTTGTTCTGGACTTAGGACGGCGTAGGAAGGGCCGTTGCGAGGGAAGGAAGGGTAGGTCGGCTGCACCATGTAACTGCCGTCTGTACGTGAGTTGAAAAGGGCGGGAGGTTGAAAGTGTGGTTGAAAATGGGTGAAAGATTGTAATTGTGTACAGAATAGAATAATTTAGAGACTTCAACCACTGCAGGCTCTTTGACCTCTATAGTGCGATATAATAATACGAAATATTGCATTTTTCTGTGAAGGTATTTGCTCAAACTTTTCAATGTTTTCAGTTTACTTATTCAAGAATCAAAACATCAATACGTTTGCAGCGGCTCAAAGCCAAGCTGTGTGAACAAAACAAGACGTAAATCATGAACCTGGCATGAGAACGGGATAAGACTGTGGGATGAACTGAGAGTAGAGCTGGCCAGTGTGGGGGATGGGATACGGAGAAGTTTGGATGAAGCATGTTTGTTCTGGACCTAGAAATGAAACAAAATTCAGTTATAGTACATGTTTATGAACGGGTAGCCGAGTCGAAAACGGTTCTCGGCTTGACCAATAACGAAAGGTCCTAGGTTCAAGTGCAACCGATGCCCTAGTAACCAACAGGCGCAAATGAAAATATGCAGCCTAAGTGGCCTGGAAGCCCGTTCGGGTTATACGCCACTATAATAATGCTCGTCATTATTATTATTATTTATTTTTGTGCTTCTTCAATTTGAAATAGTTTTATGAAACGCTAGGAAATTATTGCGTTTTAAATAGGTTGTAAATGATAGATTGCAATGCAGTTCATAGCACAAACCTAGAGAGTTTGATAACGGATAATTGTCCATGACTGCGATGTGAGAGTGCAGGTTGGAGAAGTCTCTGCAGACCTGCAGGTCCATCTTACTGAACTAAAAAAAAGTTGTCGAAATCAAGAGTTTAAAAGAGCTTCAATCATGGTCTATCAGTAATTAATTAGTAATAACTAATTGGTAATAGTTAATGAGTTATAATTAAGTATTAAGCTAATGAGCGTGTATCAACCGGTTTGATGAGTTGCTGTGCTTCCTTCTCAGCATCGTCAGACATGGCACTCTGCGTTGGCTCTTTGACGATCCTTTTTATACGTCTCACCGTCAAAACTGGCACAAAGATTTAGCAAGTCTACAAGGGGGCTAACCCACTCAACCTCACCGTGTTTTCTCCATTGTGGAGGTATCAGAATTGATGTGGGAGTTGTACGTATAGTATTCAGTTTTGTGCGTAAGATATTGAAAAAAGTTTTACTGATTCTATTTTAGAATTTTGTACGCTTGATATATCTTTGTGTACAAAGAGGCAGGTCTTTGTATAACTTTGTATGACAAATACAAAAGAACGGGTTAATGCCAGCTATACGAGATGCTGTGTATTGTAGCTTGTAAACATGGGGCTCTGGCTCAAAAGTGCTTATAACACACGCACAAACATATTGCAGTATGCTGGCAAATGAGTTAGGAGTAGAGAATATCTGAACAGTGTAGTTCTTTATGTAAGTCTTTAGGCTGTGTGTTCGCTTAGAAGATGCAGATAGATGCCAGGGATGTATGAGTTGAACATCTCACCCCCTTTCTCATACATGCGTAAGGATCTATAGCGTGCGTTTCAGCTGTAATTGCTTTCCAAGTTACTTTTCACCGAACCAATGCCTGTTCAGCGTCTAGAAACTTGGCGCTTTCTAGAAAAACATAATTTAGTTTCTTTTATTTTAAAATGTAAAGCGTTTAACTTTAAACTATTTATAATTAAACCACCATTTCAAAAAGTTTAAAAAAATGGATCATTGTTAGGAAACAGTGTACACTAAATTTACGTCGGTTTTATAATTATCATGAAAAAGGTATTTATTTATTTTGAAGGCATTTTATGCTTTTATAATTGCCTTATGACCGCATAAGTGAACTAAGGACTCCTAAGTGCTTGGTTCACCGCTTTAAGTTATATTTCATCTTTGCGTTAGTCTTAAATGCAAAAATCATTTATTAAATAACTATAAGTTGAAAGTCACAAGGCTGTCGAGCCTAGAATCGATAAAAGCCGGTTTGAAAACGTCTGGTAGAAATAAAGAGCGGTAAAGTTTTGATTTACAACTCAAAAAATTTATTTACATAACAATCCTAATAAAGTGTAAAACACATATACATGAGTATTCAATACAAGCAGTATGATATCTTTTAAATGACCCTAATAAAAAAAAGTAAGAATTTATTTTATAATTATATATATATATATATCTGGAAGAGTGGCAGTGTGAACCAATAGGAATTAAGTTGCTGATGCTGCGCTCACTTAACTGACCCAAAACGCACATAAATGAATATTCAATACAAAGCAGTACCATAATCTTTTACACGAAAGAATGAAGTACATGTAATTATAGTACAAATGTACTATAATGTACTATAATGTACTTGAGTAATGTTACTGTTGGTGCGTGAAACGAAACAAAAATCTCCAAAGAAGAAGCCTAACAGAAAGTTGTGAACGGGTAGCAGTCGATTGAAGGATGACCGTTAAATCAAGTGTAAGATGCATTTTGTGTGTATGTGTGTGTGAGTGTGTATGTGTATGTGTGTGTGTATGTGTATGTGTGTATGTGTGTATGTGTGTGTGTGTGTGTGTGTGTGTGTGTGTGTGTGTGTGTGTGTGTGTGTGTGTGTGTGTGTGTGTGTGTGTGTGTGTGTGTGTGTGTGTGTGTGTGTGTGTGTGTGGAGTTGTTAATATCTCTAGCGAGTGCTTAACTTGTGTTTGTAGAAGTAGAATGTGTAGCATGAGTACTTGCTTCGACTAGAGACGAATGAAAGAGTGCAGAGAGAGAGAGAGAGAGAGAGAGGATGAATGAAAAATATAAAAAAGACATCATCATCATCATTACCATCCCCTCTGAACTTTGATACTGATTTAACTTAAGCAGCCTTCAATTGTACATTGTACACTGTCTGTCCAAGCAGGACACTGTCCAATACCATATGTCATATACTGATTGTGCTACACTGAATGTCCTACACTTTATGTCGTACACAAGATCATCAGGTTTTAGTGGGGCTGAAGTGGTGGCTGGGCGGGTGGACGGGAGGGGCCGTGCAGAGACAAGAGGCGAAACACGAGCGGACTCTGGTGGACGAAGTGCCGGGCAACTCCATCAGGAAGGTGCTGATGCACACGTCGTTGGCGCTCAAGTACTCGATGGCGAGCGGTGAGAGGGGAAAGAAACGAGGTGTGTTGCCCGGAGAGAGGTTGGTGGTGTTGAAGTTGCGACGTAGGTTACTGTTGAAGTGGGAAGAACGCAACGACGGCTGCGACTTCTGCGTCTTAGAGGCCACTGTGGTCGCCACAACCGACTTTTTGGCGTTGAGTGTGGATCGGAGTTTGACGGGCGCGGAGGAAGGAGCCGGGAGGGGAGAGGAGAAAAGAGGCATGCTGTCGTCGCCAATGACAACCACCACGCGCGCAGAAGGCCTCGAAGCCATGTGCTCCATCTCGAGCATGTTCCTCTGGCGACTCCTGCGAGCGTCAATCGACTGCTTCGCCTTCCAGAGCAGGATGCAGAGCGCCAAGGAGAGGAAGAAACAGGAGAAGAAGGCCGAGAAGAAGACCAGCAAATCGATGTTCATCTGGTCCTGTCGCATGATGATCGAGCCGTACGTCTCAGCGGCAGTACCACGCAGCACCATGTACAACTTGGTCAGCTTGGACGGCTGCATGCCCTCGGGGATGAGGAGAACAAGTCGATGGCGGATGTTCTTGACGAACAGGAAGCTCTGGCGCTCCCCCAAGCGAATGAAATTTACTCTTCCTTCGGCGCTGACGTTATGGTAGCGATATGCGAATGGCGTTTTTGACGTGTCGGCTGGCAGACTTGCATTGTCGGGTGTTGTGGTGGTGGCCCGTTGGTGCTTGCTCAACCTCTTGGTGCGCACTCCGTGGTAGAGGCTGGCTGAAGAGGACCACCCTTTCCCCTCGTCAGTGTCTTCTTCATCGTTATCAAAATCTAAAAGTGACAATGAAGTAAAAATACATAACCAGCACACGCCTATAAGCTGACATCTTCAACAAATTCCCTTCATTCATCCTCTCCTACTTCCAATCCACTCCTTCCACCCAACACCAACGCCCACCTTCATCGGAGGTCATCTGCGTGTAGACACCTTTGATGCCACTCATGAAGTCATGCAGAGTATCGGCGTAATGCGGCCTATTACCTGCTGGCGAAGCAGTGCTTTCGAGGGGGGTGGTGTAGGGTCCCGAGAAGAGAATCGTGTTCGCTGATGAAAGTTTGTAGGCGGGATCGAGAACGATCTGCTGATCTCCGCTGAGAGGGTCCACATGCACCTGGAAGGCGTTGTCCGAGGGCGCCAGGAAAAGGTCGAGGCCTGCCGGAAGATGGAAAAAGGCGGTGAGATACAATACAATAAAATAAAATACAACAACGAATATTATTAATGTGGCGTAAACCCGAATGAGTTTCAAAGCCAGTTTAAAAGTGCGATCAAGCGCTAGACAAACCTCCAGTGGTGACGTCGAGGGTGACTTTGATGTTGAAGTTGCTGAGGCTGAATGGGATGGCGAAGAAGATGAAGCGGTTCTTCTGGAGTGGTTGCGGCGACATGACTGGCGAGCAGTACATCTGCGTGTACGGGTCCATGCAGAACATGTTTTCGAGCGTCAGGAGGCGGTAGCACTGATGGTGAGAGACGGGACTTCCGAAGAAGTTGTCCATGCATTGAGAGCACTGAGTTGTGGTAACAAGAGGGTGAGCTTGAATAAAGGTGTGAAAGAAAAAAAGAATAGTTTAATCTGGTGACAAATAAATCTTTAAAATAACTCTTGTAAAGAGTAGGGCGTTCGCGGATAAAGGAATTCATCGCCCTAACTACTTTTAAAAAATTATATTTTTCAAAGTCCATTATGTCCTAAGGCTATTTCGCTAAAGTCCATTTTGTCTCTGATGTGCCACTACCTGATTGTTGAAGCAGTGGTTCGAAGGATCGTCACAGCGTGGGGACCTGGTGTTGTTCCTGCAGTCGCAAGCGTCGCCTCTGTCAGGATTGCAGTAGTCGCTGTGGCCGTTGCACTGGCACCTGTGGTGGTGGTGGTGGTGGTGGTGGTGGTGGTAGTGGTGGTGGTGGTGGTGCTGGTGGTGGTGGTAGTGGTGGTGGTAGTGGTGGTGGTGGTGGTAGTGGTGGTGGTGGTGGTGGTGGTAGTGGTGAAAATGGTTGTAGTGATGGTGGTTATAATAGTGGTGGTGGTTGTTGTTATGATGGTAGTGGTGGTTGTGATAGTGGTGGTGGTTATGATAGTAGCTGCAGCAGTATACCACAGTTCTGTAAGCCATCCATCCAACCATCAATCCAACGAGCCCCTTACTTGATGCAGGAAGCAGTGAGCGGCTGGTCGGGCGGTCTGAAGTAGCCACTCTGGCACGTCTCGCAGCGCCTGCCTTGCGTGTGGTTGCTGCAGTCCTTGCAGATCGTCCTGACCGCCTGTGAATGTAACGGGTGAATGTTCCCTCCAATCGACACCAATTCGAGCTAAAAATGACGAAAATCTCAGCGAACCTTAGCGAACAAACACCGCTGAACCCTTCTCACTCACATCGTAGGCTGGCATCCAGAAGGAAGAAGACGCTAGTGCTTCGGTAGAGTGGCAGGTGGGCGAATGTTGGTGGCAGAAGTTGAAGCAAGAAACGCACCTGCCGCCGTTCTGAGGCTCTCCCACGTACAAGGGCTTGCACGCGCCACAGTTCTTGCCCTGGTGGTTGTGGTGTGCTTATAGTGGTGTAGTGTGATGTTAATGGTGTAGTAAAAACCAACCCCCTCCCAACCAACCGACCAAACACCAACCCACCATTGTGTTATTCAGGCACTTGGTGCAGTTATCGAGGTTATTTTCGTTTTCACATTCAGAATGCCTGTTGCACAAACACTCGAACGAGCAGTCACTGCCCACGTAGCCAAAACGACAAGTGCAGTTGTTTGGTGAAACGCAAGCGCCATTAATGCAGCCCTGGTCACATCTCGCCTCGCATTGATTGGTCCTGTGGATGGTTTGGTTGGATGGGATGGTTGGTGGATGGGATGGTTTGGCTGGATGGGATGGTTGGTGGATGGGATGGTTGGTGGATGGGATGTTTGGTTGGATGGGATGGTTGGTGGATGGGATGGTTGGTGGATGGGATGGTTGGTGGATGGGATGGTTGGTGGATGGGATGGTTGGTGGATGGGATGGTTGGTGGATGGGATGGTTGGTTGGATGGGATGGTTGGTGGATGGGATGGTTGGTGGATGGGATGGTTGGTGGATGGGATGGTTGGTGGATGGGATGGTTGGTGGATGGGATGGTTGGTGGATGGGATGGTTGGTGGATGGGATGGTTGGTGGATGGGATGGTTTAGTTGGATGGGATGGTTGGTGGATGGGATGGTTGGTGGATGGGATGGTTGGTGGATGGGATGGTTGGTGGATGGGATGGTTTGGTTGGATGGGATGGTTGGTGGATGGGATGGTTGGTGGATGGGATGGTTGGTGGATGGGATGGTTGGTGGATGGGATGGTTGGTGGATGGAATGGATGGTTTGTTGGATGGGATGGTTGGTGGATGGGATGGTTGGTGGATGGGATGGTTGGTGGATGGGATGGTTGGTGGATGGGATGGTTGGTGGATGGGATGGTTGGTGGATGGGATGGTTTGGTTGGATGGGATGGTTGGTGGATGGGATGGTTGGTGGATGGGATGGTTGGTGGATGGGATGGTTGGTGGATGGGATGGTTGGTTTGTTGGATGGGTGAGAAAATTATTGGTTGGTGGTTAGTTAGTTGGGTGATGGTTGGATGGTCCATCACGTCATTTATAAACACCTCCCCTGAATTACCTTGCCATAGAAACAACCCCCCTTCCACCCATCCACCTGGCGTTCCGTTGAAAGCCTACGTCACACACACACTCATAGCCCTCCAGTGCGTCTTCACACCTCTCCCACGCTCCCTTGCACTCGTGGTTTCCGTTCTGGCACTCGTTTTCCGCCGGACACCGCATGAAATGCCATTCATACGCCAGCGGAGTTGATGGGAGCATCGTCGCTGACGCCTTGAGCAAGAGTTGTGGAGGTTTTGCCGGTGAACTTGTCAATGGCGGTGGTGGTGAGAGAAAGGGCGGAAGTGGACGCTTGGACGCTTGTTGTTGTGGTTGATGTGGTCTGGTTGGTTTCTTCAATCTATGTTCTGCTTGTTCATTCTCAACAGCAGCTGTAGTCGGGGTGAGTGATGATGGTGGTGATGACGGTGATTATGATGATGGTGGTGATGATGATGATGGTGATGATGATTATGATGATGATAGTCATGATGATAACGATGATGAAGATGGCCACGAGTGATGATGATGATGATGATGATGATGATGGTGGTTGAGTGATGATGAAGATGGTGATGATGAGACAGACCCTTGTGAGAGGGGGGTGGACAGAGATGCAGATTGGTGGGCGAGTGTATGCTTCCGTGTAGGCAGACTCCCTTGCCTGTGTTGTATGACGTTATGTAACTACTACTACTCCTACTACTACTACTCTTACTACTACTACAACTACTACTACTACTACTACTACTGCTACTACTACTATTACTACTACTACTCCTACCACTATTACTACCACTACTACTAATAACCCTACTACTACTCCTACTACTACTACTACTACTACTACTACTAATACTACTACTACTACTACTACTACTACTACTACTACTACTACTCCTACCACTATTACTACCACTACTAGTAATACTACTACTACTACTCCTACTACTACTACTACTACTACTACTACTACTACTACTACTACTACTCCTACCACTATTACTACCACTACTAGTAATACTACTACTACTACTCCTACTACTACTACTACTACTACTACTACTACTACTACCACTACTACTACTACTACTACTACTACTACTACTACTACTACTACTACTACTACTACTACTACCACTACTACTACTACTACTACTACTACTACCACCACCTCCACCAGGTTCATTTCCCTTGTAGTGGCACCAGCCACAATGAGGTCTCGAGAGACAGCTTGAACATGTCCTGAAAGCAAAAATAATAAAACATTAAATATTATTATTATTGTCATCATTATCATAGCCATCATCATATTTTTTTTGACAGATTACAACAAAGCATTTTTGACGAACCGGAAATTTTGGCATTTAAACTCTTCACAGAGAGTTTTTCCATAGTTTATGCTATTATTATTAATAATATTATTTATATTATTATTTATATTAATATATTTATTATTATTATCATTATTTCTTTTAAATAAATAATTATTATTAGTAGTATTATTTATTTTTACTAATATATTATTATTTTTATTCTCTTTATTTTTGTTTTCCTTCTTCGAAGTGTCACCGCTAGACGTCTTTTTATGAATAAATTTCTTTAAATTATTTATATTGATTTTATTATTATTATCATTATTGATTTCATTATTATTATCATTATTGATTTCATTATTATTATTATTATTAATTTCATTATTATTATCATTATTGATTTCATTATTATTATTATTATTGATTTCATTATTATTATCATTATTGATTTCATTATTATTATCATTATTAATTTCATTATTATTATCATTATTGATTTCATTATTATTATCATTATTGATTTCATTATTATTATCATTATTGATTTCATTATTATTATCATTATTGATTTCATTATTATTATCATTATTGATTTCATTATTATTATTATCATTATTGATTTCATTATTATTATCATTATTGATTTTATTATTATTATCATTATTGATTTCATTATTATTATCATTATTGATTTCATTATTATTATCATTATTAATTTCATTATTATTATCATTATTGATTTCATTATTATTATCATTATTGATTTCATTATTATTATTATCATTATTGATTTCATTATTATTATCATTATTGATTTCATTATTATTATCATTATTGATTTCATTATTATTATTATTATTGATTTTATTATTATTATTATCATTATTGATTTTATTATTATGCTTGTTATCATCTTTTAGATCATCAGTTCTAATGTTATAGGTGTTTTTCTTTATGCTACTTTTATTCAATTTCACATTAGATAATGATGAAGATGGTGATGAAATTGGTGGTTGTGTTGATGATGATGATGAGATTTGTGATGATGATGATGATGATGGCGGTGGTGATGATGATGATGATGAGTAATCTTGTATAAGAAGAGCACCACATTCTCCCCTGGAACACAATAAGCCAAGAGCATCCTGAGGATAACACTGTGTTGGTGATGATGATGATGATGATGGTGGTGGTGGTGGTGATAATGATGATGATGGTGACGAAGATGATAAAAAAATATAATAACATAGAAAAAAATTTTTTTTTATAGACCTTAATAATTCTTATTAATTAATAATAAATAATATTAATAATCATCATCCTTAAAACAATCATTACCACCACCATCAACATCATCATCATCATCATCATCATCATCATCATCATCATCATCATCATCATCATCACCATGACCACCTTGTTCTTAGAGAGTGACCAAGAGCAGGCGAGGTTACCGAGACAGTCGAAGCAAGAAGCAGCACGCAGGCAATAATTAAAGTTATTATTATTATTCTTATTGTTTTTGATATTGTTGTTGTTGTTGTTGTTGTTGTTGGCACACCTGTACCCTCCACTGCAACCTTCTGTACAGATTGATGAATGAATGTTTTTTTAATGTCATTTTCAGTGACAAGTTAACAGTCATCCCCTCATCCATCCACCTATTCATTCCTCCACTCATCCACCCATCCAAGCATCCCCTCATCCATCCACCTATTCATTCCTCCACTCATCCATCCACCTATTCATTCCTCCACTCATCCAATCATCACTTCATTCACCCATTCAAGCATTCATTCATCCACCCATTCATTGATCACAAAATCACTCATTCATCCACCCACTCATCCACCATTGACCATTCAATCCATCTATCCATCCAAATGAGTGCATGCACCCACTAACCTGCCAGAGGACAGGCCAACCAATCACAATGCACATTCCTTCTGCACTCCATCTCGCTCCCAAGGTCACTGCACTTTGTATCGTCATCATCATCATCATCGTCGTCATCATCATCATCATCATCAAGGCAATTTGATATATCCACCGTCTTGTTGGATGACGGCGATGATGATGATGATGATGACGGCGATGATGATGATGATGATGATGACGACGACACATTAAAACACATGTGGTTATTAGTGAGATTGGCAAGATGGATGCTGAAGTGGCTGAGGAAGCTGACGTCATTGATGTGTGTGCTCATTAAGGCAATTAACGAGATTAATTTATCATTGTCATCATCATTATTATTGCTATCATTATCGCCAGTAGAAGTTTTAGTAGTAGTAGTATCATTATCAGCAGCGGCATAGGAAACGACTTGTCCACTGATCGAATGCTCGACTGTACATTTTTTTTTAACGGATTGAATTCCTTTTTATTTGATCAACGGTTTTATAATAATTTAAAATAGTTTAATCTAAATGATGAAATAATTTAATATACATTTAAATAATATAGTTTCAATTTTTTCTAATCATTTCAAATGTCGAAGGCACTCACAGCGGTGGAAGAGAGACCAATGCTTGCATGCCACGTCGTAAAGGAATAAGGATGTTGAAGAAGAGGATGATGATTTTGATGATGATGATTGTGATGATGATGATGATGATGTTGACGATGATGATGATGATAGAGGAACAAACTGTGACAGTCTGGTATTAGCGATGAAAAGAACTAAACGATGATTCACCATCACCATACTATGTCCGACCATGGGGAGCGATGATGATGATGATGATGGTGATGATGATGATGATGATGATGATGATAATGCTTTCAGTAAGGCATATTTCCTGCGCTGACTCTTAGTTAAGTCATTCTTGTTTTTCTTGGTGCTCTTCATTCTAGATGCACTTTTAGCGTTGTATTTGCCCGTCCCTCGAACCGTCTGCCAATCAAACTCACCATCCACATCTATAAGCACATCACTATCCTCATCACCACCACCACCGCCACCATCATCATCATCACCACCACCATCATCATCATCAGCATCTCCCTTATCATTTCTTTCTTTCTGATGATTAGCAGCCCCATCAACATGAGTTGAGATCCGTTCACCATCCGTACCAGCATCATAATCACCACCACCACCCTTAACATCATTATCACCATCAAACCTGAGATCATCATCATTACCAGCCTTTACATCATCATCACCTCCACCCCTAACACCATCATCACCACCCCCACCCCAAACATCATCACCACCACCCTTAACATCACCATCATCACCACCGCCACCGCCACTACTATCATCATCACTGAAGTCCTCAAGGGCAGCCACATCTGACGACGATCCATGCAGCAATCTCAAAGCATACATCCGACCAGACACTCTGTACGAGCCTCCCCTCCTCTCATCCTCTTTCCCGACATGATAAAGCTGGTAGCCCCCGTGTATCAAAATGGAATGCTCCCACTTATTGTAAACTGCTGAATGCCCGTAAATGCCTGCGTTTTTGATGGATTAGTTGTAGGGTTGTACAGCTATTGCATTGTTTTTTCGGATATAAACGCTTATTTATTGAAAAAAAATAAATCTGTTTAAAACATGAAAAAGTTAATTTACTGGAAAAGTTAATTTACTTTGAAAGTTAATTTACTTTGAAAGTTAATTTACTTTGAAAGTTAATTTACTTTGAAAGTTAATTTACTTTGAAAGTTAATTTACTTTGAAAGTTAATTTACTTTGAAAGTTAATTTACTTTGAAAGTTAATTTACTTTGAAAGTTAATTTACTTTGAAAGTTAATTTACTTTGAAAGTTAATTTACTTTGAAAGTTAATTTACTTTGAAAGTTAATTTACTTTGAAAGTTAATTTACTTTGAAAGTTAATTTACTTTGAAAGTTAATTTACTTTGAAAGTTAATTTACTTTGAAAGTTAATTTACTTTGAAAGTTAATTTACTTTGAAAGTTAATTTACTTTGAAAGTTAATTTACTTTGAAAGTTAATTTACTTTGAAAGTTAATTTACTTTGAAAGTTAATTTACTTTGAAAGTTAATTTACTTTGAAAGTTAATTTACTTTGAAAGTTAATTTACTTTGAAAGTTAATTTACTTTGAAAGTTAATTTACTTTGAAAGTTAATTTACTTTGAAAGTTAATTTACTTTGAAAGTTAATTTACTTTGAAAGTTAATTTACTTTGAAAGTTAATTTACTTTGAAAGTTAATTTACTTTGAAAGTTAATTTACTTTGAAAGTTAATTTACTTTGAAAGTTAATTTACTTTGAAAGTTAATTTACTTTGAAAGTTAATTTACTTTGAAAGTTAATTTACTTTGAAAGTTAATTTACTTTGAAAGTTAATTTACTTTGAAAGTTAATTTACTTTGAAAGTTAATTTACTTTGAAAGTTAATTTACTTTGAAAGTTAATTTACTTTGAAAGTTAATTTACTTTGAAAGTTAATTTACTTTGAAAGTTAATTTACTTTGAAAGTTAATTTACTTTGAAAGTTAATTTACTTTGAAAGTTAATTTACTTTGAAAGTTAATTTACTTTGAAAGTTAATTTACTTTGAAAGTTAATTTACTTTGAAAGTTAATTTACTTTGAAAGTTAATTTACTTTGAAAGTTAATTTACTTTGAAAGTTAATTTACTTTGAAAGTTAATTTACTTTGAAAGTTAATTTACTTTGAAAGTTAATTTACTTTGAAAGTTAATTTACTTTGAAAGTTAATTTACTTTGAAAGTTAATTTACTTTACATTTTTTTACATTTAAAGCATTAATTAATTAATTAAATAAATTATTTAAATCTCATCACAGGCACCTACCCTTGAGACGCAGGTGAGGCAAACGCACTTGCCTCCATACGTTTGCATCCATGTCGTATTTGTAAACGAAGGAGACTTTTTGGTTGTTGTTGTTGTGTGGTTTGTTGCGCGTGTGGTTGTGTGTGTTTTTATTGTGTGTGCTGTTATGTGGTTTGTTGTATGTGTGGTTGAGTGTGTTTGTATTTTGTGTGTTGTTGTGTGTGTTGTTGTTCCGATCCTTGAAATCTTGCACCTGTGAGTCTTCTTCGCGATCGAGATGACTCTTATTTTTATTTGAATTCGTATTATTATTATTATTGGCATCATAAATGTTGTGGTTGTTGTTGTTGTGGTTGTTGCTGTGGTTGTTGTTGCTGTGGTTGTTGTGGTTGTGGTTGTAGACTCCACCAACGAGGTAGAGTATGTTCTTTTGTGTGAGCACCATTGTGTGACCCGCTACTGAAGGTCTGATGGAGTGTTGTTGTTGTTGCTGTATTTGGTTTTGTTGAGGTTGTTGAGGTTGTTGTTGTTTGCCATCTTGTTGATCGAACGCAAGTGCATGATGCAGGGGCAGTGGCATTGGTGATGATGCTTGACGGAGGGACTGAAGCCTGGAGACCACGTGACGACTTGAGACCACGTGACGACTTGAGACCACGTGACGACTTGAGTGCTTCCTCAAACGCCTCCTCTCACTCCCTCCCCTCACCCCTCTCTCAGAAGATCGCTTCATATTCGATTTTCCATTTTTTTCGATATTTCGATTTATTTCTTGTATGTGCTTTGCTTGCTTTTTCGCGGGATTCATTTCGATGAATCTCCACTCAAGTTTCGAGAAATCGAGAATCCACAATTCATCACTAAGCCAAGGCATCCCTGGGGCCAACTCAACCTCCTCCACCACCCCTCCATACACCAGCATCCCCCCTTCTGTGCACACTGCTGAGTGATGGTACCTGTACGTGTGTGTGTTTGTGTGTGTGTGTTTTTTTGTGTGTGTTTGTGTGTGTGTGTTTGTTTGTGTGTGTGTGCGAACTACCTTGGTGATGGTGAGACTCCTTCAATCTTCAGCAACTCAAAATCCTCATTCGAATAACTACTATCATTATCATAATCATTATTCTCATCATTATCATCATTATTATTCCTCTTCTTCTTCTTCTTCTTCTTCTTATCAGGCAACTCATATCGCCAGACGTTATTATAGACAGCGTTGAAATCTCGACCACCGAAGATGTAGACGCCGTCTCTACTACTGCCACCCCTCCCACCCTCGCACCTAACCACCGAAAAGCCGTACAAACTCCTGCGGTGTACAATTTTTAGTATTTAAATTTATTAAATAAATTTAAATAAAAATTGGAAAACGAAATTTGGTTACAAAGGTTTCTTTTGTTTCTTTAATTATCAAATTATTTTTATCATTTTATTATTATTTTCATTTAATTTAACTAGTTGGGAGTCAATTACCCGAATGATGGTGAAAGAAATGTCTTGATGTCATAAGTCACTGGTGATGATGATGAAGACGATGATGATGAAGATGGCGACGATGAAGATGATGTTGGTGACGATGATGAAGTCTGGAGAACCTTTTTGGCGTTCTTGGAACAATACAGGTATTTCAAATTGATAGTTTTAAAAACATAAAGAAATAATAAACTAAAAATTATAAAAGAATATTATCACTCGTCATATTATTTAAGTTTCAAATACGAAATATTCTTTAAGTTTCAAATATAAAATATTCTTTAAGTTTCAAATATAAAATATTATTTAAGTTTTAAATATAATATATTTTTATATTTCTTTAAATGGCACAGATTGGCAGCATGAAAACCTGAATGTCTCGTCGGTAGAGGGCGGGTGAGATGGATTGGTAGCTTGCGTTGAAGGCGATATGCTTGTCGACAGGTGGTGGTTGTGATACTGCAGTTGTGGAATTGGCGGGAAAAAGTGAAAAATTGAAATTGAAATGTAAAAAATAATAATGAACAATATTCATAATAATAAATTTAAATCATCATCACTAAAGACACCTGCATTGGCAGTCGTATAGTACTCTAGCAAAACAACCACGGTCCCAGACATTGCATAGAATATGCGACTATTACTATCATCTACATTGTTATTATTATTAATGAAATTACTTTTTCCATTCTTATTTTTATATTTGCTTTTATTAAGACTGGCGAATGAATTATTATAATAATTATTATTATTATTATTATCATCAACATCATCATCAACCCCATCATTGCATAAAGCGGCCATTTTTGTGGGCGATGATTGGTTGAGAAATTTTGGCACGCCATCATGGAGGTGCAAGAAGCCGGAAAAGCATGGAATGTGGAAGCCACCGTCGACGATCACTTTCATGATCTTTGCTTGTTGTCCTTCTTTAGATTCACTTTTAGACTTCGCTTCATCGCCAATAATGCTTTTCATGAAAGTAAAATCAGTGAAATTGGTAGTTGCCCCACCATCATCATCACCCTCACCACCATCATCATCATGTACTGAAATAACCCATAAACAAAAGAGATGAAAGTTTTCTTTTATGTTGTTATTGTTGTTATGTTGTGATTGCGTCACAAAAGCCTGATTGACACCAAAGGCGCCTTCTCCAGCGCCCAATAGGAGGGCTCGATTCTGATCACATGACCTGTAACACTTGCCGCCGTTCCTGATTGGAGGATGAAAAAACGGTGGTGGTGAAGGAAGAGGAGTGAGATGATGTAGCGGTGCAAGATGGTGTGGTAAAGGGGAGAGGTGGTGAAATGCTGTGATTCCATCTCAAAAATCCAACCTTCCCAACCCACCAACCAACCCATCTAACCATCTAACCCACCAACCAACCCATCTAACCATCCAACCCAACCATCTAACCATTCAACCCACCAACCAACCCATCCAACCCAACCACCCCATCCAACCCACCAACCAACCCATCCAACCCAACCATCCCACCAACCATCCCATCCCACCTAGGATCACCATAGTATCCATCCAAGCAATGCTGACAATGGTCGCCCATGGTGTCGTGTGTGCAATGGCAAGTACCACTGCCCCACTCACACACACCCTTCCCCACATCCCCATGCCCGTTACACTCGCATGCAACACAGCCTGTGTGTCGTTGTTGTGGTAGTAGTTTTTGTGTTAGTAGTCGTTGTGGTGGTTGTTGTTGTGGTGGTTGTTGTTGTGGTGGTTTTGGTGGTTGTTGTTGTGGTGGTGGTGGTTGTTGTTGAGGTGTATGTTGTGTTGAAAATTGTGAGGGTTGTTGTGGTGTTGGTGAGTGCAACTAAGCCTAAGCCTTTCGCATAACAAAACATTTTCCATTAAAAAAAGTAACCAAAAATATTAAAAAACCCTAATCAACAATACGCACCTTTGGCTTGCAAAGGGTCACCATGAAACCCCACCATACACTCGCTACAGGTGGCTCCGGTGGTTCCGTTGTAGCACTGGTCGCAGGCGGCTGACGTGCAGTGGCTGTGGTAGTTGCAGCCGCAGTCGAACGAGCAGTCGCGGTCACTCCAGCCCAGGTGGCAGTGGCATTGGTAGTCGCTGGAGCAGATGCCGTGGATGCATTGTGGGTGGCAGCTGTGGTTGTTGGTGGTGGTGGGTGGAATAGGGAAGCGGTTTTACACACATGTGCAAACACACACACCATCACAAAACGCCCTCCCCCCACACACACCCACATAAACACACATACGTTTTAGAGCACTCCTGATAACCATCCCCGATGTATCCCTCTCTGCACGTGCACAAGAACGAGGTGTACGTGTTGGTGCAAGTGGCGTGGGAGTGGCAGTTGTGAAGACCCAGGACGCATTCATCCACATCGAGGCATTTATCGTATACCCACGTGGCTTGCTGGGTGGGCGCATGGCTTGATGCATGGATCGGTGAATGAGTGGGTGAATAGCTGGATGAATGGATCGGTGAAAGAGTGGGTGAATGGCTGGATGAATGGATCGATGAATGAGTGGGTGAATGGCTGGATGAATGAGTGAATGATTGACTGGATGAGAAGCTATGGGAAGTTCTTTCGAGTCTGGATTTGACGCTATGGAAAGACGATGGGGTGGGAGAGGAAGGAAGAGGTGCATTGGTGGGCAGGTGGTTCGGAGGCAGAAGGTGGAAGTCAATGCGGTTCGACAGAGGTCGTTGTAGGTGGCCGGTGGAAGAATTGAAGTTTCTGATGATGATGTGTTTGTTGGCAGTGTCCGCTAAAGCTTCGTCGCATGATGATATGCCGTACGGTCCTGTTAGAGTGGTGTTGTTGAGTGTGGTTGTTGTATTGTTGTGTAGTGTGTGGTTGCTGTATTGTTGTGTAGTGTGTGGTTTTTTATAGTGTTTTGTTTGTGGTAGTGTGTGGTTTTTTATATATTGTAGTAGATCGCGCACATCCCCAGCACCCCATACTCCTCCACGCACGCAAAAAACACCACAACCCCCTCACGCATATCACCAACACCCTCACAGCACCAACACCCACCCCCAAACCTTCAAAATCTCCAGCAAGACAGTACCCCACATAGGCGTTCTCGACAAGGCCACACCAGCCACACGCGCGTGTCGCCAGGCAGGAGGAGCAATTGGAAAAGTCGCTGCAATGGAGCGACCTTTCCAGCGCCACGTCTTCCCACAGCCTGCAGCCACCGTACAGGTACCTGGGCACGTAGTCCATGAATGGGAAGCACTGCTGCTCACTCACGCACCACGTGCACTCGTTCTCGTCTTTGAGGCAAGCGTCCGCGTTGCTGTGCCTGTGTGTGTTTGTGTGTGTGTGTGTGTGTGTGTGGCTGTTTGTGTGTGTGTGCCTGTGTGTGTGCGTTTGTGTGTGTAGCTGTGTGTGTGTGTATGTGTGTGTATGGCTGTGTTTGTGTGTGTGTGTGCGTGTGTTTGTTGTGGTGACTGTGTGAAGTTGATGATGACGATAACTACGATGCTGATGACGATCATAACAACGATGATGATGACGACAATGCTGATGATGATGATCTCTCACGTGTGGCAAGGAGCGGGGCAAGAGGCGAGGGCGGTGACGGAGTAGAGATGGAAGCCCCTCCTGACACACCTCACATCCTCCACGTACCACTCGCATGAGGCGTCCTGTGGTTGTGTGGTGGTTGTGTGGTGGTTGTGTGGTGGTTGTGTGGTTGTTGTATTGTGGGAGTTATGTGGTTTTTGTGTGTTTGTTGTGTGGTTAATTGATTGTGTGGTGGTGAAATAAGTAAGGGTTATGGTTAAAGTTAGATGAGATAGTTGTGTGGTGGTGGTGAATGATGGAAGTGGTGGTTGAGGCGGTTTAGTTTGGTGGGGGTGATGTGGTTGTGAAGAAAATGGTGAATTGGTTAGAAATAGTGAAATGTAGTGTGATGGAAGTAGTGGTTGAGGTGGCGTGGTATGGTGTAGTGGTAAGATCGTGTGTAGATGAGTTGAGTGGTGGAAGGCGGTTTACTGGTACGATGGTGAAGTGGGGTGGTTGTGTGGTGGGTAGTGTAGAGACACACGGTGTAGCGGTGGACGTTCCCATAGAAAGAGACCTGCAAGCAAGTGTGGCAAAAGGTGTGGCTGGCACAGGTGGGACAGTGGGTGAGGTCAAGGACGAAGTAGCTTGGTGATGATGACGATGACGATGATGACGATGACGATGATGACGATGACGATGATGATGATGACGATGATGATGATGACGATGATGATGGCGATGATGATGATGGCGATGATGATGATGATGGCGATGATGACGACGGTGAAAAAAGAGGATGGCATTTATGGCGAGAATTCTCCATGACGTAGCTTCTCTTGACGCAGTCACCGTCACACCAGCCACACGAGGCGTCAGTCAAGCAAGACAAGCAGTTGCTGTGGTTGCTGCAGCTGTGGTGGTCGTCACTGCTGCTGCTGTACAGCTCAAGAAAGTCCAGAGGAATCGCCTGTGATGTAATGTGACGCATCATCATCATCATCGTCATCATTATCATCCTCGTCATCATTATCATCCTCGTCATCCTTATCATCATCATCATCATCGTCATCATCATCATCGTCATCATCATCATTATTATCATCCTAATTATTATCGATTTTAACCTACATAATTATTCATCATTACCATAATCGTCATCATTTATTCATTGTAATATTAATCATAAAAATCATCATCACCATCATCACCATCAACATCATCACCATCATCATCATCACCATCATCATCATCACCAGCATCAAGATCATCATCACCATCATCATCCTCTTTTTACTTGGTATTTCCTCAGCAGAGTGACACTCAGGTTCCAGTTAAGACTCACTATAGCAGTGACCTGCTGATGATGCTGATGGTGATGATAACAATCATGATGATGATGCTGATGATGCTGATGCTGCTGATGATGATAATGATGATGATGCTGATGATGATGTTAATGATGATGGTGGTGAAAATGACAATGATGAAGAAAAAAAAGGAAAAAATTAAAGAAAATACAAAAGACATTTTAAACCAGAAAAAGTATAAAAAAACTCACACATGCAAACAAAATTCATAAAACACAAAATCAGTCGAGTATGTTCAGGCAACCACACCACCAGCCACACCAGCAACCACACCACCAGCCACACCAGCAACCACACCACCAGCCACACCAGCAACCACACCACCAGCCACACCAGCAACCACACCACCAGCCACACCAGCAACCACACCACCAGCCACACCAGCAGCCACACCAGCAACCACACCACCAGCCACACCAGCAACCACACCAGCAACAACAACAACAGCAACCACACCAGCAACCACACCACCAGCCACACCAGCACCCACACCAGCAGCCACACCAGCAGCCACACTAGCAACCACACCAGCAACCACACTAGCAACCACACCAGCACCCACACTAGCAACCACACCAGCAACAACACCAGCAACAACACCAGCACCCACCTCAGCGGAAGAGATAGCTGACGCGTCGCTCTGGTTCGCTAGCAGTTCGAAGTAGAAGCGACTGCTGGAGGCGTTGAAGAGGGCAGTGCCGTTGGGTCGTGAGGCCTCTTTAGAGTCGAAGAGTCCTGACTTCACTTCGGCAACTTTTTGCTGTAGGTTTGGTTGTGGGAGGGTGGGGATAGGTTTCATGATGGTGGTGATGATGATGACGTAGTGATAGCCACCGACAACCAACCAGCCACCCAAACGACCAACCAACCACCAACCCTCGCTACCCCCCTTCCCACCAAACCTTCTTATGGACAGTATGGTCCTCACTCAGGTACAAGACGATCTTCGCAGCAGCGCCACTCAAGGTCAAGGCTATGGGCAAGGAGGTCACGGCCACGGTGTGGATGTTGAGGGGCGGGTGGATGAAGCCACGCATCACGGCCACTGTGGTCGAGGCCACGTCGCCTTCAGCGTCAGAAGCGTGTCCGAATGAGAACTTGCTCGTGCTTGTGTTCAAGATTTCGACCTGTGTGTTGTGCCTTTGGTCTTGTGTGTGTGTGTGTGTGTGTATGGGAGAGGGTGTGTGTGTGTGTGTGTGTGTGTGTGTGTGTGTGTGTGTGTGTGTGTGTGTGTGTACGGAAGGGGATGTGTGTGTGTGTGTGTACGGGAGAGGGTTGTGTGTGTGTGATATTTTTTAACTTTATCATCCCCAACACCGCAATCATCATCATCATCATCACCAAGATCATCATTATCACCACCACCTCGTCTGGCATGGAGAAGTTGGGCGGGTGATGGTACTTGATCCAGTGGAGGCCTGGTTTGTTGTTGTGCGAGAAGCATGCCTGTATGTTGCCGATGCTGTAGTCGTTGTTGCTGTCGTTGTTGTTGCTTTTGTTGTTGTTGTTGTTGGAATTGTTGGGGTTGCCGTGTTTGTGCTTTAAATGTCTTAATTCTTTGTTTTCTTCTTTATCATCGTCATCATCATCATCATCATCATCATCATGCCGAGAGTTTACTTCGTTATTTGAATTCTTATTGTTTTTATTCTGCTTGTTGTTACTATTCTTTTTGTTCTTGTTCAAAAGAACGTCTGATATTTGCCATATGTTCTTGATGGGCACTTTGCATTTCTCATCTGCAGTCACAACAGATATAATAATAATGAATATTAATAAATAACTAAAATAATTGTTTCGTTATTGTTTTAAAATAAATCAATTAAATAATTATCAATTTAAAATGATTGAACATTTCATTGGTCAATGTGCATCAAGTGAGAATAACATTAGAAATTATTCAATAAAACATAGATGGTAAAATAATTATTATGATTATTATTATGATTATTATTATGATTATTGTTATGATTTATATTACGATTATTATTAATATGATTATGATTATGATTATTATTATGATTTATATTACGATTATTATTATTATAATTATTATTATGATTATTAATATTATTACAACCATGTAAACTCTTGCACTTTGACTCCTGGACACACCAGTGACACTGAGTGCCGAAGAGACTTTGGTGATGATGATGAAGATGAGGAGGAGGAGGAGGAGGAGGAGGGGATTGGCGATGATGACGATTAGTATTATATGAATATTTATAGTTTTTTTTGTTAGTGATACCCTGATTTTTATCATCATCCTCATCATTTGTTCCAGCGTCGGAAAGGTAGCCTCCTTTCTCATTTTTAGCACCAATTTTATCACCACCACCATCATCATCATCAGCACCACCTTTTAAACCACCATCATCATCATCAGCACCACCTTTTACACCACCATCTTCATCATCATCATTAATACCCTTTTCATCACCACTTTCATCTTTGTCGTCATCACTACTAGCAAGAACCTCCTTATCATTATCCTGTCTACCTTCATCACCACCATGACCATCATCATCACCACCACGATCATCATCATCACCACCATCACCACTAACAACATCATCATCATCACCACGATGACGATGGTCATGATGATGATGATTGAAGGAGACACAAGCCTGGCATGTGGTGAGGAGAGGACACAAGCCTGGACATTCGTGCTTCACTGCCGGCCTAGATCTCTTGCACCCCTTGGTGATGATGATGATGACGATGGAGAAGGTGGTGATGATGATGATGATGAGGATAATAGAGCTAATTATTATTTATGATGACAACGGTGACGACCATAAACAACTATTAACTCTTAATAATAATAATAATAATAATAATAATAAAACTGAAAAAACAAAAAAATCATAATCACAATAATGAGTCTCAGAAGCGTACTCAAACCTGCGTATGGTTGGCGTGCACGCAGACGCCTCTGTTGTGCACAAGTGATGTACACCACGTGCACACTGCATGACGTATGCACGAGGAGTAGGAGGAAGAGAAGGATGAGCAGGCGAATGTCGGTGGTGACGATGATGATGATGGTGATGATGATGATGGTGTCGACTGTTGTGTAGTATTCGTGGTGATTTGTATCGAAAGACCACTCTTTGTCTTGCTCGCAGCAACCTTCAAGTCCTGCAACTTAGTTTATCCAATGAAATTAACAAATAAAAATAGTAATTCAATCCAAGTCTTCAAATCCAAAATCATCATCATCACCTTTTGAATTAAAATTAAATCTAACTTTATGATCTTTGGATAGCGGAAGCATCTCAACTGGCACTACGTAGGCTTCCAACGAATGAACGAGACTTCCCTTGAAACCCCCATGCACCAACACCCCCACTGACCTCCTTCTCTCATCATCATCATCATCAACATCACGGATGGCCATCACGTGTGAAAACCTTCCTATGCCCGAGGTGACAGAGTGTGTCTTGGGGTCTGATAATGGTTATGATGATGATGATAATGATGATGATGATGATAATGATGATGATGATGATGATGGAAAGTGGCTTATTATAGTACATTTTTAATCGCAACGAAATATATTTTAGTTAGTCGACAGTTACTGAGCATTAAGAAAATCTCACTACCCTCAGAACCCCCAACATCATCATTATCACCATCATCATCCTAATTCAAACCCACAAATCGAAACACACCCCCCTATAAACCCTCCCCATATACCCACTCTCCCCCCCCCCCACCTTCAAACTGTCGACCGTCGACCCACACCCAGCAGTGCACGTCCAGAAAGTAAATGCCCACGTCGTAGCAATCTTCGTCGTGGTGGTGTGTGTGCACACTACCCCCAGTCACCACCATGTAGTCACCGCCCATCATCGCAGCCCTGTGGTACGCCCTGGCTTTTGGCGTGATGGGGGTGGTGGGTGTGGAAGAAGAGGAGGAGGAGGAGGATGATGATGATGGCGTGGATTTAGGTTGGATCTTGGCCCAGAAGTTGTTGCTGATGTCGTAGAGATGGAGGGAGGAGAGGCGTTTATGGAATCGTGCTGTGTTGCTGGTGAGGCCCCCGTAAATGATGAGGAGGTGCTTGGTGCGGTGGTAGACCATCGAATGCCCCACTAGCCTCCGTCCCCACTCCTCCCCTCCCCTTCCCCACACTCTCTCACACCTCACAACTCCCGATGTCTTGTGGTTCGTGTGGTTGTGGGCGGGGTTTGTGAAGTGCTGGGTGTGGTTTGTATATTGGGGGGTGTGGTTTTTATCGTTTTTTGTGTGGTGGGTGTGGTTAAAGTGTGTGGTCGTCTTGAAAGATTTGCTTTTCAAATGGCGAGGATGACGATGATGACGACGACGACGATAATGATGATGATCATGATGTTGAAATGTTATTTTAAGTTTATTTTCCTTAATAACATCATTATTCTTTTCTTTCTTTCCATTATTGTAATTATTTCTTCTACCATCATCATTATTACCGCCAAAAGTTTCCGGCATTTGACATCGCCACATATCAGACACAAAGCTCCCTTCCTCCGTCCTGCCTCCCTGGATGTACAACCTTCGCCCCGCCCACACCATCACGTGGTCTGTCACTCTCTGAGGCAGGCCCTCTGATTCGTCGGCGTAGTACATCAACACCCAATCAGATGCGAGTATATCGTAGACCCACAGCTCATTGGTGTGTTCGTTTTTGGAGACCACGCCCCCAAACATGACGACCCTGAAACGGCCAATCATCTCCATTTTGTGCCCGTAACGGCCACGAGGCCAAATCTGGCCTTTTCTCCGGGGCAACGTGAACCACGAATTGGTGGGAAAGTCGAAGTAGGTCAAGTCGGAAAGGAGGTTATTGAGGTCAAATCCTCCGAAGATGAGAAGGCGGTCGAGTGATGGCACGTAGACTCCAGCGTGGCCTGTCCTGCCGCCTCCTTTGTGTGCATCATTATCATCACTTTTATGATCATCATCATCATCGCTGTCGGCTTCATCCTTCTTTCCAGTGAAGACTTTATCACTAATTTCATCACTATTAATTATGTTTTTATAGTCATTATTTTTTTCCTGTAATACTCTTGATGATGATAATGATGATGATGATGATGATGATGATGATAATGATGATGATGATGATGATAAAGGTGTGATAGTTTCCCATCCTGAGTGAGAAGTATTGAAAGTTACAGAACAAGCCCAGCCGTACCATCCACCCTTGCATCTGGTAATGTTGAAGTATTTAATTGATCATTAAAAATATATAATTACATGGAAAAATGTTTAAATGATTTTATATTTTTCAATTATAGTTTTCTATTTTAGTTTTTATTTTTTAATTTTTTTATTTTCAAAGTCAAGCAATATTAACCTGCAACGCCCCCCTTCACACCAGCCTCTGTCCTCCTTCCTGCCACACCCCTCCGGGCACTCCTCGAGTTCACACGCCATACCCTCGTAACCCGACCTACATTCGCATTTACCTATAGGTTGTAATATTCATGTAATCAGGTCAGACCAATTCAAGTGAGAAATTCATTTAATTTATATGCATTAATGTTCAAAATAAATATATATATATAAATATTTATTAGAAAAATTTTCTAAAAGTAAATTTTTTAAATTGGAAAAAGTTTTTTTAGCGCATATTTGACCTAGATTTACAGACCTAGTTTTTGGTTGCACACACCACGATTGGTGCAGTTGTGGGGACATGCGCTGACGTAATACTCTGCCTTGAAGCCCTTCTGTACATAGTTACGATCACTGAAGAAGTAAATCAGCATCTGGTGAGATGGTTGTTGTTGTGGTTGTAGGGGTTTTTGTTGGTTTGGTAGTGGTTATTTTTGTTATAATAGTAGTAGTGGTGGTAGTAATGATTGATGTTGTGGGAGTGGTAGTAGAAGTGTTAGTGGTGGCTGCTAAAGTGTTTTAGTGTGTTGGTAGTGGTTCTAGGTTCAGTGGTTTTTGTGGTGTTTTAGTTTATTGGTTTAATTAAAAGAATAATGAAACAACATGAAAAGACAAACAGTGCCAGAATGGGCTGTGATATTGGAGGGTAGAAAAGAGCCACTTAGGGCGGCGAGGAGAGGGTGGTGGAAGGAGGGTCCGTCGTAGATGAAGAGGTAGTCGTATGTGCATTCAGTGTGCATTGAGAAGAATGACAGGTGGATGAAGTTACCATGACCTCCTGTGTTTGAGTAACAAGCTAGATTATTTGTTTTTTAAATGAATTATTAAAGTTTTCATTTAAGTTTCGCGTTTAAATTTTGAAAAGCATTATATTTTGATATAAAATGCATTTTTAAGGATCCAACGAAGTATGTTCACAAGAAGCCCCCCACACCTTGGATGAGCCAGACGCAGTTTGCAGACTCTTCGTAAGGACCTGGTCCATCCGAGATGACACCCCAGCTTGCATTGAGAAGCCTCCTGCCATGGCATGGACCCTCTCTTGGGGTGGTCAGGTAGGGAAGGTCATTACCTGTCGATCTTCCGTGGTTCGATGATGAATACTCAGGGTAGTGATTGAAATCTTGTGATTCGTATTGCTGAGAGGAGAGGTTGCAGTGATGCAGAAGAAGGATTATAATTTTGAAGAGATTCTTGTGTGCTTGAAATCGCATTGAAATCAGTAAGGGTCTGAGTTCTTTTTATGAAAAATATTAGAAGCCATTAAAAACAAGTATCTTTTGGAATATTTTATTGAAGAATACCGTAACGAATCGTTATTTTTTAAAGAATGTTTAAAAGAGAATAAAGTCTTTAATTAAAATAAGAGTGTAATAAAAAGGGAAGATAGACTCGATGCAATGTTCTAAGAAATTAAAAATAGTTTATTCATTACTTTACAAGAAAAACCTAGATTTTCATCTAATGAAAAAATTATTAAAACAAAAATTGTTTTGACAAATAAAAGAACCATGCATGTCTGCATGTATTTATTTCATAAAGCAAATTTATGAGTTAAATAAAGAGATTTCCTGTGGGCCTGTAAGAAGTTCTGGCACAAATCCACCAATGCCACTCTGAAATCTGTAAGATACTAACAACAAATGATTGCACGGAATATCTGAAGGAAGAGAGGATCAGGAAGATACCTTAAATCAGGTGAATAAATGACTTGATTCTGACCACCAAAGTGTACCAATAGGTGACGAGATTCTGCAATAAAGCCATACCTCTACGAGTCCATGGTCGAAGGTGGAAAGCATATAGGAAGGCTCGGCACTAACTAGAATAGCTCACAAAACGTCAACACTAATATAGAAACATTAGAAAATAATATATATATGTTGAAAGCACTGAGCAAAATAACAAAGAAGCATGGAAAGTAGCGAAGAAACAGCTCTGATCGAGGTTATGAAGAAAGCCTTCAGTGAGCAGAAGAAAGAAAGTGAACAGTTTGAACAGGAGGAAGAGGACTTAGAGGCCAGAAAACTTGATCTTATTATAGACAAGCTACCTGAAACAAATAAGACGGAAAACGAAGTATTAGCCACGAAACTCAACTTGACGCGCTCTTGAATTTGCTGGAAGAGCGCTATAGAAATTTTTTGATTGATTGATTGATTTATTGACGACGAATTCAACTAAATTCAAATAAGAAAGGACTAGCACGCTCAAGGAAAAGACGAGATGACCAGCCAAGAATAACCCGTATAGCAATGCCTACAACAAAAAAACGAATGGCGCCAAAGAAAGACAAAGAAGTCAGACATTCAACCAGTGACCTCAATTACAAGATAAATATATATATTTGTATATATATTGTTATTGATGTCACTGATTAAAGAAACAAATTTATCCAGTTTAACAAATTATATATACATCCTACCAGAAATTAAAAAAACAAAAATCTCATACATTTGTGAATCCAATTAGCACTGTTAAGAAAAATAACCGCCAGGAAAGAAGTGGATGAGCAGCAAAGACGAAATTCTACCACTCAAAGAGACAAGCCAACAAACCAACCTAGAACAACATCCAGACCAACCGATCTTCTCACATTACTAAATACTAACTGTTAAAGTTCCAAAACGAAAAACAAAGATTCCACATCCTAATCAACTTTCAAAAAGCATACGTTAAATTTGGCACAGAACCATGACTGGAAAAGATGAATACGATGACGAATTGCAAACGAAGATCAATGTGAGTATTTCCGGGAAAACCAAACAACTAAAAAGGGAAGAGGAGTGTTCATGGCTGTTAGTCAGACCTGTAAAGACCAGAAGGTTCCAGAGCTTATCAGAGACTGGGAACAAAGATGGTGTGAACTACGCCTAGCAGACCAAAAGAAATACTACTTTATGTTGCACTACACTGTCGTGCACATGAAAATGATGAGAAAAGCCTGGACAAACTCAAAAATCTCTATCTAAAGACAATCAATCAAATAGATTTCTATAGCGCTCTTCTTCAAATTCAAGACAGTGGAAAATATCAATGTACACTGCTAGCAGAAGACTTTTACCTCCTCTATTAGTATGCATTAATATTAGGACTAGAAGAAAAACTCAATCTCATTCCACTACTTAGGCCTACACTACAAGTTTGCGTCAATATTCCAAGAACAACGATAAGACCAACTTGTGAAAAATCCAACTAGAGGCAGTCACTCTCGATCCAGTGTTAACAAACAATTCCACCAGAGTTTCCAAATGCAAGTCGTCCCTCAATATGAACACTGTCCCCAACAAACAACCACACGCACAATATATGTCTACAGGGAAGCCAACTAGGTTAAGTTCGACGAAGCTATGAAAAGCACTTTCAAGAACAGAAATACAAATGAAGATGAAAAACTAGATACCGCTGAGAAGCTCTGGAGGTTGTCTACAGCTGACCTGCGAAGGCACACAAGACTATTCGTTCTACATAAAACCCGCAAAAACAAAATTGAATTTCTTTGGCTCATCAAACATTTAAGAAAATTAATGAATAAAAAGAAGAGAAAAAAGCAAAGATATGTCAAAAAAACGACAAATTACACTATAGTCTACAATATATTTGTATGTTTTTTATAGGAATAAAAACAAAGCTGCTAAGAGAAGCGCTGGAAGGCGGTTCCTTGCACGGATGTGCAGTGACATCTGGAGTTTCACAAGATGAAACCCTTTTGATGGGTCATTTATGCAGTACCGCCTTTACAGGTTATACTATACACATAACCTAACAAAAGGATTAAAATCAGAAATCTGACTCTGCCGAAGACATAATTACATATATATATGCATGTACCAACAACGAGAGACACTTCAAAGCAGCCTGAACAACTTGCAGTCTCAGTTTTATAATATACTGAGAGAAAAATTTATAAAAAGGCGGAAAAGATTTATTTTAGTAAAAATAAACTTATGAATTTTTCACCCAGAACACCCACGACATCCACAGTTTATACACTCAACAACCTTTCCCTGAAATTATAAATGTAGCTTTGAGCAAAATACATTTTCAAATTAATTATTTAAAAATCTATTAAATAATATTTACATTTTTAATTAGTGAAAATTGAAAAATTAATTTAATGAATTAAGCAAAAACCTCCTCAAGTTTGGACTTGGGCACTCTGCAGATGCAGTTCGTTCGGAAGTTGGTGTCTTGCGTCTGGATGCACTGCAGACAACAGAGATTCTCATAGCCAACCTTCTTCCACTTGGCGATCAAGTTGGCGTCTGCTATCTTCTCATCCAAACAGTACTGGTAAAGTTCTTTTGTGAAAAATGAGTTTGTTAAATAAGTATTTTCAATCATTGTTGAATTTTTTCAATATACTTTTTTTTAATAAATATAGAAAAATATTGGTAAATAAACTGCAATTATTGGATATTATAGACCTTACCAACCCTTGCTTATGGCCTTTCTTTTGTAGTAAAGGTCATAAATATATCTAGACCTCTGTCCATGAATTCTAAAGATGGGCCACAAAGCTTCCACTTTCCTCTTTCCCTCGTGAGGGTCAGTCTGGGCTGAGTGGTGAAAACATAACTTCTTTAACAAAATAGTTAATATTGAAAACTTTAAATAATTTTTTTACAGGTTGGCCTGAAACAAAATATTGGAATTTATTGTGAGTTTCAGAAAACCTTCTCTCATTTTTTGATCCAATTCGTCTAAAGTTGGCTCAATTAGTTCCCATCCCTCAGGTGGTGGTTTTTTACTTTTTGAGTATTTAGGCATCGCAAATTAGAGAAGCTTTGTCGAATAAAAATGTGCGATAATTAGATTTATAGAAACGTTTAAAAGTTAAGGATAAAAGTAACTGATAAATTATACAATAAAAAATCTCAAAAATATTTATTAAAAAAACAATACTAAATTAATTATAATAAATATTTGCAATTTTTTCAAGGTTTAAACTGTACAATTATGTTTAATTATGACGATCCATTTAATTATTATGGTGTAAACACATATGTTTCTAGGATGAATTGTGTTCATCTCTCAGCAATTCTTTTTTTATTTATTTCTTTTATATCTTTTTCATGTTCTTTCTTAGACGTTAAAGAGCTCTCATCATTCCAATATAGCATCGACATCTCAAACAAACCTGTGTTATCAGGGCAAGAAGTGAGACATATGTTAATAATTATTGGTTTTTCAATCAAGTATTTTGCAAAAAAAGTTAAATTAAATTTATTACTTTCATTTTTTTCAACTTCAAACTCCAGATTACAGGAGAAGTCATAACCCTGTCCTCCAAGCACGGGCAGGAATACCAGTGTCATTTCGAGTCAGCCTCCCAACACACGCAGAAAGAAGAAGAAGAAAATGCTGCTCAACTCAGTGTTCCAGAACTTCTTGATCCTCTCGCCAATCAACCATGCCTCATCTTGGTTGTCCATATTACCGTATTACCAAGTCTTATTGCATATGGGGAGCGGGGATGGCTCAGATGGTAGACGTCGAACTTGCAACTTAAAGGTCGCCAGTTCGAATCTTTGACAAGCAACCGTGAACTATCATGTACCTAGTGTATATGATGCAGTGAGAGATGTGTACGTCGTGTGGAGTGGCGCCTCTGGCGCATAAAAACCATGGTTCTCAGAACCATTGTAAAATGGTCTGCGTCTGTCAGGCTGTGAATAATACAGACCATGAAAATTTTAAAAATATATAAAAATTAAATATTCATATTCTACTTCAAATTAAAATATCATCTTTTGAAATGTCATGAGTTTTAGTTTATTAACATTTATTGACTTTGCAAAAGATATCAGGATGGTGGACATATGAATTTTGCTACAAGAAGCACATTTCCCAATACCATGTTGAAAGTAATTTTTATTTTATCATCAAAATTAAATAACATGAATAATAATGATTAGAAACATAATTATTAATCTCAATAAATAAATTATTCATTTTTATGCTTTTAATTAATCACATAACAATTTCTACAATAATTTTCCTAAAAAATCTAAACAAATCCACATGCAGGCCAGAAAGTAGTTGGAAAAACTCTAGTGCTAGGAAACTATGAGTCAGAATTCAACTGGCAAGAAGAAGAGCCTGGAGACGGCACCAAAGTTCCTGATCATCATCATCATCACCAACATTATCATCAACATCATCATCATTTTTATCATCATCAACATCATCGTCATCATCATCATCGATACTACTACTACTATCACTACCACCACCACCCCTACAACAAAAGGAGGCTGAGAGGAAGGGAAGGTACCACTCTCAGAAGTACCACAACGGCAGTCTCTGCGACCTCACCAGCAAGATGAGGTCGTCTGAAGTTCGCGTGAGTTTGTGCGCGTGTGTGTGTCTCTGTGTGTGTGTTTTGTTCATTATTATAACACACACACACACACACACACACACACACACACACACACACACACACACACACACACACACACACACACACACACACACACACACACACACACACACACACACACACATACACACACACACACACATACACACACACACACACATACATACACACATACACACGCACGCACACACAGTTCGAATGCAGGGAGGGGGTGAAGGACACTTTCGTCTCAGTGCAGGAGCCAACCACGTGTCAGTACGTGCTGCACGTGCACACACAACGTCTGTGCAAACACCCCCTCCTCAGACCCATCCACGCCAAAAGGTCCCTCCCCATCACGTGCAATCCTCTTTTAAGCCCGGATGACTATCAGGACTACACGCAGTATCAAGAGAAGATGAGAGAAGAGGATGGGAAGAAGGGGGTGGCAGTGAAGGAGCGAGGAGGGTGGAAGGAGGTGGGAGAAAGGGGGGAGGAGGTGGTGAGTGTGTTCGAGATGGGCGGAACCAAGGTGAAGTTCTTTGTGCTTTCGTACGATGGCATCAAGGCAGTCGATGGTGAGTTGGTGGGGGTTGTTTTCAGGCGGTGGTGGTGTTGAATTGATTTTTGTGGTGCCTGGATTGTGGAAAAAAATAGAAACTATAAAAATAGTTATTAGAAAAATATCCTAACCTTTTCATCCGCGAATTTTTAAAGGACATTTCAAACCAAAGGCTCTTTTTTTTAGGTCTTTTTTAGATTTTATTTCTTCCCTTTACCGATGTATAATGGCTTTTATGGTCATTCAAAAAAAAGTCCGTTAATCAACTCACTGCCATTGTCACAGGCTTCTTCGACGACGCAGATAAAGCAGAAAAGATTGGAGAAAGCTCTGGAGATGAAGAAGATGGAGTGAAAGATGTTGGAAAAAATAGAGTGAAAGATGGAGTGAAAGATGCTGGAAAAGATGGAGTGAAAGATGTTGAAAAAGATGGAGTGAAAGATGTTGAAAAAGATGGAGTGAAAGATGCTGGAAAAGATGGAGTGAAAGATGTTGAAAAAGATGGAGTGAAAGATGGAGTGAAAGATGGAGTGAAAGATGCTGGAAAAGATGGAGTGAAAGATGTTGAAAAAGATGGAGTGAAAGATGTTGAAAAAGATGGAGTGAAAGATGGAGTGAAAGATGCTGGAAAAGATGGAGTGAAAGATGTTGGAAAAAATAGAGTGAAAGATGGAGTGAAAGATGCTGGAAAAGATGGAGTGAAAGATGTTGAAAAAGATGGAGTGAAAGATGTTGGAAAAAATAGAGTGAAAGATGGAGTGAAAGATGCTGGAAAAGATGGAGTGAAAGATGTTGAAAAAGATGGAGTGAAAGATGGAGTGAAAGATGTTGGAAAAAATAGAGTGAAAGATGGAGTGAAAGATGCTGGAAAAGATGGAGTGAAAGATGTTGAAAAAGATGGAGTGAAAGATGTTGAAAAAGATGGAGTGAAAGATGGAGTGAAAGATGCTGGAAAAGATGGAGTGAAAGATGTTGGAAAAAATAGAGTGAAAGATGGAGTGAAAGATGCTGGAAAAGATGGAGTGAAAGATGTTGAAAAAGATGGAGTGAAAGATGGAGTGAAAGATGCTGGAAAAGATGGAGTGAAAGATGTTGAAAAAGATGGAGTGAAAGATGGAGTGAAAGATGGAGTGAAAGATGGAGTGAAAGATGCTGGAAAAGATGGAGTGAAAGATGTTGAAAAAGATGGAGTGAAAGATGTTGAAAAAGATGGAGTGAAAGATGGAGTGAAAGATGCTGGAAAAGATGGAGTGAAAGATGTTGAAAAAGATGGAGTGAAAGATGGAGTGAAAGATGGAGTGAAAGATGGAGTGAAAGATGTTCGTGGTGGTGATGGAAAAGAAGAAGAGAATGTTGCAACAGTTGATGATAGTGATGTTGTAAAAGAAGACAAGTCTGGGAAAGATGATGAGGAAAGAGGAAAAGTAAAAGATGATTTGGATGCACCTAAGGATAAAGAAGTGAGTGAAGTTGATGAGAAAGATGATGATGATGAACAAAAAGTGCATCTATCTAAAGTGGGTAAGGAAAAGGATGTTACAATTTCAAGTGATGATAAATTAAAAGTTGTTGCTGATGATGATGATGATGATGATGATGAGAAGAATAAGAAGGGTGATGAAGGAGTGAATGATGAGAAAGTGGTTGAAGAAGAGAAGAAGGATGATGATAAGGTTAAAAATGAGGGTGATGATAATGATGAAACTGGTGGTGATGATGATAATAGTGTTGCTGATGATGATGAAAGAAAGAAGAATGATAATGAGAATATTTCTGAAGTTAATAACGATGCCAAGGCGGATTTAGATGAAAAATATGTAAATGATGATGATGATGCCGTGACAAGAAATGATGATGATGATGATGATGGTGATAAAGCAAAAGATGAAGAGAGTAAGCTCAGTGGGGATGAAGACAAGGTTGTTCAGGATGAGAAAGATGATAAAGTAAAAGAAGATGATGTTGTTGCTGGTGATGATGATGATGAGAAAGATGTTCAGAAGGATGATGAAAGCGCTACTGAAAGTAATGATGATGAAAGAAGTCATAACAAAGATGAGGAAAAGTTGTCGGATGGTGCTGATGATGATGTCGAAGGTGGCTTGATTGACGAGAAAAGAATTGTGCGAGTGGGCGACAGCTATAGAGAAATACAGATTTCGCATAGTAATTCTTTATCTTTATTATTATCATCATCTTTTTCATCATCATCCTAATTTTATTTTCTGCTAAATAAAAAATATATTCCAGTTTATATACAATTTTTTTTATTATATTACTAGGATTAATATAACTTTATTATTATTTTCATTTATTAACTCCATAGAAAACAAGATCCAGTTGAGGGCGTTGAAAGACCTCTTGACCAAGCTGGCCATCACTAAAAATGCCGAAAAGAAAGATGGAGAGAAAAAAGATGGCGAGAAAAAAGATGGCGATGAAACAAAAAGCAAAGACGCCAAGGATGGTGAAAAGGATGGTGCTGATGATGATGATGATGAGGAGGCTGGGAAGGAGGAGGGACCTTCAGATAGCATTAAACACATGATAATGACCTTGATTGTGAGTCATTTTATTTCAGTGTTCTATTTACATTTATTTTTTATTTATTCTATTCCTTTAAATACATACTTTTCGGTAAAACTGTGAAATAATTCCAGAAAATATTTATAGAAATATTTATTTATTTTCAAAATCAATAAAATTTGCACGCGTATACTTTATTAAATGAATTCAGAAGCAGAATGAATTGTCGTCCAAGAGTGTTCAACAACACGAGAATGGAGAGGAAAATTACAACTTCAACTGGAAAAAAGAAAAAAGACGTCTGAAAATCTAACTCGGAGATTCGACTAAGCGTTGAAAACATGTTTTTATTGTTAAAAAATCATATTTAAATAGTTTGAATACACAGGTTGGAAAATATTCGAGATGAATTGTTTTCAAATTTCAAGTATTTTTTTTTATACATTCTATTAATAACTGGAGGTTGGGCCAATTTTAAAGTTTAGAATATACTTTTATAACTTTTGTATCCATCCGTTGTTGGAAAGTAATAAAAAAAACACCAATAAAGCGTTTCAAATCAGAATAAATTTAGTTACATTTCATAATAAATTATCTTTTTTTACAATACAAACCAGTTAAAATCAAATCAAATTAAAAACTAAATTCTCTTAAAATGCCAAGTAAATAAACACTTCAAGTTTACATAGCATCTAGAATCTCCATTATAAAGACAACTAAATCGTATCTCGACTAGAACATTACCTTGATGTTAGCCGATTGGAGTTTAGTGAGGTTTCACAGATGAATTTAAACCATTCCAAAGAAAACAAAACTAAAAGTGCGATTCATACACAGTGTTTACTGGGGCATTGAAATGTTGTCCTCCATGCTTGGTGACCAGTTGTTGGCACTGAGTCGGTATCTAGAGAGTGGCAAAGAGCACTAATACTCCGATGAGGAAATTCTATTTAAATAATATGTTCATAATACTGAAAAGGCAAGGAAACGGAAGAGCATAAAGAAAAATTGTAGAATATGAAATATTCTTTGAAAGCATGTATAAAGCATGTGAAATTAAAAATCTATAGAATTAGAATAGGCGACAACATCATAAATCATATATAGAACAAAAAGCCTATTAAAGCATTAAAAAAAATAAATTGATAAAATCAAACGTTTAAAAAGTAATAAAAAGCACTGCGTTATCTTCATCATGCACAAATCCTATGAGCTCGATTATTCGCCTTTGCATGCAGTACACCGAATACATACGCAGTCGTCAAAGGCGCCATAAGAGCAAGCATCAAAGGAAATGTCCTATTCCACAATACCACATAAACCCATCCCACAGCATCGTCGAAATCTTGCAGAGGAAACTCCCGTAGATTCTTTTGAGGGAATATTCTTTACGGCGTCGTTACAATGGCGAAGACAGCTACTTATGGCAGTTTTGCAGTTTACTCTTGCGTCTTTAAATAATAAATTCCCATTATTTCGTGTCCACCATTGCCTTCCCACCAGTCTCGTTCATGCTCCCCTCTCCGACTTCTCCTTCTCTCCACCCATCCAATGCAGGCCTTATCAGACGGGCGTTTCTTCCAAGTGCAATCTGCTCGACAGATTCGAAAGCATTTTCAAGACCTTTTTAAACCATTTTCAAGTTTTCAATGTTTATGGCCATTGGAAAATCCATTTGTTCTGCTTTCAGCTTCTGCAACCTTTACACACATCTAGCTCTAATGTTGTCTTCTAGCCAGGAAATAGAATTCAAGTTATATCTAGCGCCTACTTTAATTCCAAAAAAAATAAAGACATGTGAAAATACTTTAGTATAAAAAAGTAGAAAATGCAGCGATATCATTACCAGATAAACATGAAATTGATACACGCGAATAAGTATTGTATACATACAAAGTAGGGATGTATGTGTGGATACAAAGCTGTCGATAAACGGAAGAGGCCGCTCTTAAATACCGGCTGCACGTGACAGCAATCAATACCTTGCACACAGGCGAGGAATCGGAAAAGAGGATTTTAATGGTAGTTGGGTTGGCCTTGCGGAAATTGAGAATTTTCGATGGTTCTTTAGGGATGGGCGGTTTTTGAATATAGATTTTTTGGATCGAGTAGAGCGAGCAAGGAGGTTCTTGATTGTTTGAAGGTGATTTATTTCAGTGATTTAATGAATTATTCGATGTTTAAACCTATTAAAAGTATTCAGTAAGTGATGGCTTTATACATTCAGAAAGAAGTTTGAGGGATGGACGCAGAAGTGGCACACGATTGATTAAATGGTTTCCCCGATAGAGCATCGCCATGTTTAATGCTCTAATTAAACTTAAATTACCTCACAAACCTCAAACAATCAACTATAATTCTCAATAATTTGAAACTATTTCTCAAACCAAGCCATCTTTAAATCCATCATTCATGTTTCAAAACATGTTTACAACTCTTCTTTTCCCATTGCAATCATCTCAAACATGCCTCCATCAGCCGAACATGGCAGACCACAGCACCATGAACTCTGTCTTGTCGAGGTTGCCGTCTTGGTTGCGGTCGTACAGCCTTATGAGACTCTCCGCAGTCGATCTGATGGTGGTGGAATAAACTTCAATTAATAGAAAAACTTTGTTTGAAAACATTTATAAAACCGATATAAATCTTGAAAACTCTCAAGTATATTTGCTTTGAGCTAAAACGCGAACCTATGACCGCATAAATTTATCTAATAATTGAAGTAATTATTAAAAACAGCAGCAAAGGGGGGCGTACCTGTCAGCCTTCATGCGCTCCTGGATGACCGACAACACCTCGTCAGGGCTGAGCACTCCGTTGCCGTCCTTGTCCAACTGGTCGAAACAGGCAGAGATCTCTTCATGACTGGTGGTGGTGGTGGTGGTGGTGGTGGTGGTGGTGGTGGAGAGAGGGTGTGAGAGGTTGGTGAATGGTGAGTGGTGGTGGTGGTGGTGGTGGTGGTGGTGGTGGTGGTGGTGGTGGGGAGAGGGTGTGAGAGGTTGGTGAATGGTGGTGGTGGTGGTGGTGGTGGTGAGGAGAGGGTGTGAGAGGTTGGTGAATGGTGGGTGGTGGTGGTGGTGGTGGTGGTGGTGGTGGGGAGAGGGTGTGAGAGGTTGGTGAATGGTGGGTGGTGGTGGGAAAAGAGGGTGTGAGAGGTTGGTGGGTGGTTGTGGAGAGAATGGTGGTGGTTAGAAGGGTTGAGGGTGGTTGGTGGTGGAAAGGATGAGGGTGAGAATGGTTGGTTGTACAAAGTTTGAATGGAGGAATAGACAGAACAAATTGCAGATTTTTAGACCTCCATCAATGAATTGCAACATCAAAAGCATAAAAAAGATGCAAAAATCATCCAAAAAACAATTGAATAAAACTATTTTTTTGACTTTGAAACGCAGACAATATTTTCGAGCTAATCTCAGGTTTTTCGGACGATAATGCACTTGCGTGTAGCGGCATTCACGCAAGGGATGCATCGATCAGAAAGTGATCGCTTGTGATCTGCCTCCTCGCATGCCTGCACAGCCCGTCTGATTACATGCATTTTATTTCTCTTTATTTAAGAAAAGATTTTGTGGTGTTTTTTGTGTTTTACTTTTCAAGGATTGATTTATTTATTGCACGTTTTGGTTATACGCTACTCAATCAATGCTCGTCTCTGTATGCTTATTCTCATCATCATGGTATTAGAAGGACACTTTGCTGGTTCTTCAGACATTTCTCGTTTGTCCAGTCAATCGCTTGCCTGTAAGGCGTCGTCTTGCCTATAATTCGATACCTTGTCATAAAAAGTCAATTTTATATATATATATATATTTTTTTTTGTTTACCCACTGTCTTTTCCCCTGTCAACCCCTCTCCATCTTTACCCTAACCCTAACCCTAACCCTAACCCTAACCCTAACCCTAACCCTTTCTCTTCCCCATCACAACCACCCTCTCCATCTGCAAAACTACGAATCTCTCAAACTAACACTTTCTTCGCTAATTCAGTTAAGAAACTTCTCATTCAACTTCAATAAAGTTGCTCACAATGAATATTTTATCTTTTAAAGATTAAAATGCAAATCTTTACTGCCACTCAGACTCCCTTCTCATTTCAATTTCGTATTTTTCTATTTTATGAATTTAAATCTCAGAATCGAACATCGCCTGAGCAATATTTGTAGCGTTTAATCAAGCGTGAAATCAGTCGTGCACTCGCCAGAATACATTGGCACCTCTAAGTGCCTTGACATGTTCCAATTTTTAAAACTCTATGCAATAAGGCGCATTGACACATGCAAACACGACGTAATAAGTTCCATAGAAAACAAAATTATAAAATTACTTTCACGATTTACTTACAGTTAATAAGATTAACTATTTTAAATAATAATGACGAGCATTATTATAGTGGCGTATAACCCGAACGGGCTTCCAGGCCACTTAGGCTGCATATTTTCATTTGCGCCTTTGGGTTACTAGGGCATTGGTTGCACTTGAACCTAGGACCTTTCATTGTTGGTCAAGCCGAGAGTCGTTGCCCACTCAGCTACCCGTTCACTAAACGTTTAAACTTCAATTCTAATTTATTAAATGAATAATACTTCTACAAAACAAACTTTCATAAATGAAATTGAAAATTTCTGGAATTTTTTTAAAAACTAAGATTTGAAATGGACTCAGTCTCAAACCTGATGCGTGCTTCAGCGTAGAAAGCAGCGAACTCTTCGATGTTGAGCATGCCGTTGTGGTCCTTGTCGAAGCGCTTCAGCAGCTCGTCCACCCTGTTGTGGATGGTTTGTGGATGGTTTGGTGGATGGTTTGGTGGATGGTTTGGTGGATGGTTTGTGGATGGTTTGGTGGATGGTTTGGTGGATGGTTTGGTGGATGGTTTGGTGGATGGTTTGGTGGATGGTTTGGTGGATGGTTTGGTGGATGGTTTGGTGGATGGTTTGGTGGATGGTTTGGTGGATGGTTTGTGGATGGTTTGGTGGATGGTTTGTGGATGGTTTGGTGGATGGTTTGGTGGATGGTTTGGTGGATGGTTTGGTGGATGGTTTGGTGGATGGTTAAGTAGGTGGTTTGGTGGATGGTTTGGTGGATGGTTTGGTGGATGGTTTGGTGGATGGTTTGGTGGATGGTTTGGTGGATGGTTTGGTGGATGGTTTGGTGGATGGTTTGGTGGATGGTTTGGTGGATGGTTTGGTGGATGGTTTGGTGGATGGTTTGGTGGATGGTTTGGTGGATGGTTTGGTGGATGGTTTGGTGGATGGTTTGGTGGATGGTTTGGTGGATGGTTTGGTGGATGGTTTGGTGGATGGTTTGGTGGATGGTTTGATGGGTGGTTTGGTGGATGGTTTGGTGGATGGTTTGGTGGATGGTTTGATGGATGGTTTGTGGATGGTTTGATGGATGGTTTGGTTCATGGTTTGGTGGATGGTTTGTGGATGGTTTGTGGATGGTTTGTGGGTGATTTGGTGGATGGTTTGATGGGTGCTTTGGTGGATGGTTTGGTGGGTAGTTTGATGGATGGTTGGATGGATGGTGGATGGTTTGTGGAAGGTTTGGTGGATGGTTTGGTGGGTGGTTTGATGGATGGTTGGATGGATGGTGGATGGTTTGTAGAAGGTTTGGTGAATGGTTGGATGGTTGGATGGTTGGGTGGATGGTTTTGTTTTGAGGATGGTTCGGTGGCAATATTTCGTGATTTCAAATGGATTTTGTTGCGTGTTTGTTGTTTTTGTATTTGTGAAAGTCTTGAAGAATTTTAGATTCTACACAAAAGTAGAAAGGGATGGCGATGTTTTATGAATATTCCCAAATATCTTCAAATACACAAACAATTCATATTTAAAACTCTCCAAAAATACTGCCAATAAAAGCCAAAATAAAAAAGACTTTTCGGACCTGGAAGAGGGGAAGTTGAAGGGTTGTCCTCCCAAGATGCGAGTGGCTTCATCGAGGCTGATCTGACCGTTCCTGTCGGCGTCGTAGCGCTGGAAAGCTGGAATGATCTCCTGCTTTCTGTGAGGTGGAAGGAAGTGTTGTGGAGTAGGAGGAAGGGAGTTTGTGAGGTAGGAGGAGGCTTGTGATGTGGGAGGGTTTATAGGGCAGAAGGGAGGGTTTGCGAGGTGGAAGAGAGTTTGTGAGAAAGAACATTTTTAGCGAATGGTTGTGCGTGAACATCGTTGTTATTGCAATTCTTGTTCGTTAAAAGTGCGGATTAAGGAAATGGAAATACATTCTGTTTAGTTTTTCGGTTGTTCGATAAAGTATGAAAAAAGGAAATTTGAATTTTTAAACTTTGGAAAAAAAGAATTTATTTCGTAAATAAGAAAAATATCATGGGTTTGAGTGGCGGCTTTGCGGGACTTAGGAGAGCAGGGGTGGAAGGAAGGAATGATCGATGGCTGGTGGTGCTTACATTCTAGAGAGAGAAAACTGAAGGTTTGTGGATAAATTCTTTCGCGCAAGGTTTGTGTATGACTGGGCGCATGCGATGTGACAAGGCATGCTTGGACGACCATGCAGGAAGAAATAATGTTCGGAAGAAGCTTTTGTGTGTGCAAGGGTAGCGCTGGAAGATGTATTGATGAATAGTGAGCCTGCAGCAGGAATACATTGTCGGATATGATGATGGGCGTTAAGGCATTTGCTTTGAATAGCAATAAATGCAAGGCATTTCATCGGAAAAGTGCTTTTGATTGACAGTTGCTGCGAGAAAAATAATTGAGTTCTTTCTGTTTTGGATTTTTTATCTGTATTTTTTGAATTTAGAAAAACTCTGAAATATGTATGAGAAGTTGGAGTGATATTCCAATGAGGTTTCAAGGTTTTGTCGAAGTTTTTTGCTCGAGTGGGTTATCTCTCGCTTGGATGCATGAAAAAATGGCGTTCCAGAAACGAGAAGAAAAATAAATCGAAGTTTGCTCAGCGGGAATATGAGAAGACTGCGCGGAAGATACGTTGAATGGAAACTGTAGAGGAGCTAGCTGGGAGGGGACACACTTACCGCTGTGATTACGCTGAGTTGCCGAAATATTAAAGCATAAAGTTTACCCAATCTTCATGTTTTCAATGATCTAGAGCGTGGGAAACAGCGTTTGATAGTGGCAAGAGAAGCTTGAAAAGGGAGAAATGAAGGAATTACTGGCGAATTCATTATCGACCTTCTAAATTATTTCGACTGGCTTCGTTGTTTCTTCATGTAGACCAAAACTTTTGGACCAAAAGCATCGAAAGGATAAGTCTTCGGGGCTGCAAACTCGAAAAACCAGTTCATATAAATCTATCAATGAACCTTTGCTTACTTTGGGGCTTTAGAGAATTATAGAAATATTTTGTTTCTTCAGACTTTAAAGTTTTCTCCATGATTTATTTGTTTCAACTTGAGACGTAGTCTTGTTTATACATTTTTTAATTCAACCTCAAAACCTAAATAAATAATTTAAAATGAAGCTTTTAGAAGTTTTGAAAAGTCCAAATAAAAATTCCTATCTTTTCCAAAAACAATATTAATACGTCTGGAATGTAATTTCAAAACAAAATATTATTTCCTCGCTGGTCTGCACGTCGATGAGGACCCTTTAATAATTTCGCAAGTCTGTCATTAGTGTCAGTGCGTGCCCAGAAGAGTAATGAAGCTTTTCCGGACGCAAAAACTCATTTTGAAAAATTGAAAAACTGACTGATAATTTTTCAAAGATAATTAATGAACGGATTTTCATTCATTTCTCACTCGCCCTGTTTGGCATCGTGCTTTTGTAGATTGAAGACAGGCGTTTGAAGGGTGCTTGAAAGAATTTTAAAAGTGTTTTTTTATTCCCCACTTCAACACAGCTGCAGTTTGTCAAGGAATATTTAAACAATTTATGCGACTTGCCCAGTTCATTAATTTAAATACATTTTTAATGACGAAAGAGTATTCTTATCTACGACGAGTTACTCTGTGAAATCGAAAGTCTGATGTATTATAATCGAATTTTTTTTAGGGTCTTGCATGGCAAAAATAGTCTAAAAATAAGACTAAAAACGAATAAAAATATAATTCAGAATAAAAATTAAATCTTTGTTATCAAAACTAAAAATAAAAACCAGAACACAAATAAAAATAAATATAACAGACATAAAAAACCTCCGACATGGCTTCTAATTACAGATAAAAAGAATACAGTTCCGTACACAAGAGCACAAGCACACTACTAAGACAACAGCTCAATCTCATGCAAGAACCAACAACACTATCTGAGAATGCAATCTTTCCGCAACAACACTACTCACAACAGCATTGCCGCCAACATCTCCAACAATGAAAACAACAATGCCAACAACAATGACAACAACAACACAACAACAACAACAGCACTAACATTTCAGATATTTTAGTGACAAAAGTGTTGAACTCGCTGGCCGAGAGATCGACGAAGGGCTGTTGCTTGGTGGAGTTGAAGCGAGCAACGAAGATGAGCGCTCGATCGTCGGGGAAGGCGAGTTCTCGCTTCAGCACTTCCAGAGCCTTGTCTACCGAGATCCTCTCTTCCCCGCCCCTGTTGGTTGATTGAGTGGTGATGGCAGATTGAAATGAAGCTTTTTGTTGTCGTGGTAAATGGAGTAGTGAACTTGGATAGGGTGATTAGTGCAGGTTAGAAGGGTGTTGGCTTTTGATTGATTAAAATTTCGAATGGTTTGACAGTATTCTAGTGGGATGGCTTTGAACAAACAAATGTTTATGATGGCGTGAATGCTTCGTTGTATCAAGTTATAAGCGTTTGTGAATGAGAAGTGATTTGATGCAGGAGTGAAAACGAATAACGTGGATGCCGCAGTGTGGTGTTTTGAGCAATATTGCAGTTACGAGGTCCTTTCTGTCCAGCTGTGTCTCTAATCAGCAGACCATGTTTGCTGAAAGTCCATCGGAACACGTTCTGTGTTTCCGCTGTATCGTTGCCTCAAAAGAGTTTATTATTTATCGAGCGCTAAATAATGTCCCTTACGCTTCTGATTGCTTCCCATGCACAAAGAACAAGCAACTTTATGGCGAGGAGACTTTTTCGGTTTTTTAAATACATTTTCATTACTCTGTTGGGTTTTATAAATATTTAAAATCTCATTTAAATACAGGATCCATGTTTGGCGAGCGTTTAAGACTCCTGAGGAAATTAATGAAAATATTTTCGTTCCAGTAAAAATGTAAACGTCTGTTTTTTCTACTTTCTAATCAACTTTAAAATTCAAGTTTTTTTAAAGTCTCAAAACGGAAAAAATTTAAATTAAAAGATTTGTACGAAATTTTTTTTTGGCGTAGACCAAAAAGGGTTTCAAGTGAATAAAAAAAACGCATATCAAATATTGAAGCATTTTAAAAGCCTAATTTGAAAAGATAACTAGTTAAAAAAACAGATTTTGATTTTTGTTTTTTAGACGTTTTTTTGCGCAAAGAAAACTCGATCCTAATTGATTATTTCACGCCTTTCTCTCACGATTTGCATACGAATATTTACTTTATATATTAAAAACTCAAATCAAAATATTTTTTCCCATAAATAAAGTATTTAAAAAAATATTTGTATCGGAAAAAAGTTTTTTTCAAACTTGCAAACGAAATTTCTCTAAAATACATTCACTGTCACTCCCACAAGCGTGCAACTTCCTAATTGGAGCTCTTCTTGACGGTTTCGAAAAAGCAAAACTTAGTTTCATATCTTTTATAACATTCAATTTTTTTTAGTTACTTCTGAGAATCATTTTTTTTCACAATAAAGAAATATTTCTTGATAGCAACAGACCGCATCAAGAACTGTGAGAGAATCTCAACTGGATGCTTTAATGTGAGGATCGTGAGCTACTTGCTTGCGTATAATCTGAAGGTGATACTTCACGATTTTGAATTTGCACCTTGAAATGAGCGTAATTCTTGTCAGCATCCAAAAGAACATCAATGAAAATCATTCCAAGTTCTCCACGAGCGTGCCAACAAAAGCGATGTTTCTCGACGCAATTTTGCAGACCATCGTTTGAAGTCGATAAGGCACTTTTTTGCCCCAATCCACTCAATCATCACCAGCAAGAGTTTATTGCCTTCCCACTCAAATAAGTTTCGGCTCGAAGATGATTTTGCTGCTGCTGCTGCATGGACAATATACAAAATATCATGTCTGTATGACGTAATGCTCTCTTCATCCTGTGCCTTGTGTGGAATAAATACCATGGCAATTATAAATTAGTTTTTTAATGTTTTTTTACATTTTCACAATGCCATTCATTACGTCTCTTCGCTATTTTATTTAATGAAATCCATTTGCATCCTCTCACTAAGCATACTCTATTGCACGTCTGCGTAGGACATAAGTCATCAATTCTCATGGAAGAAATCTAACCCTAAAAGACCGCTTTTGCTTGAAATTCCATCTCAAATCGCATTTAAATCAAAAAGAAAATACCATAGGTTAATGCCTTTTCAGCTTTAAAATAATAAATGTTCACTTTTGCCCGTTAATCCCACTTGCCCTTCCATCATAACTCGCTTGAGGCATCCATCTTTAAAAGGCATTTTTCCAATCATCAATCACTTCATCTAACCCCTATCACTTCAACCATTTATCCATTCATTCATCCATTCATTCATCCATCCATCCATACAACCCTCCATCCATGCAACCCTACATCAAATCACCACCATTGCTCACTTGATCTTTGCTTTTACGTCGTTGAACATGGTCCTCGCCTTGCTGTACACGTCACCAGTGACGTCAGAGAGTTTCTTCATGGGCTGGAAGTCCTTCATGAGATTATTTGACCACCCTCCTTCAGCCATCCTGTCGCGATTCCGAGAGTGTAGCCTGTGAATTAATTTATTTTTTGGATTTTTGAACACTCCACGAGTTCGACTCTTCGTGAAAGTTTAAGCAGTTGAGGAAATTGAGGTTTTCCGCCAAACTTTCGGAGATTTTTGGGTTTTTCTAGGCAGATGGATTGCTTTTGTTTGTTTGTTTTTTCAAGTTATGGAACTTGTTATTGAAGAAAAATTCTAATTTCCAAGAAGTGCTTGCAAATCTTCTCGTAGATTACTCCCAACTGCTTTAATCCTGAAACATATGAAAATAATATTTGCCGATTTCAAAATTAGAAAAATAACAAAGACCATAAAAACATATGAATATTTTTCATCGTTTTACTGCCCCAAAAGTGCTTCAAAAGGCATTTAAAGCAAAATGGAATAAACCTTTGCTGCGCATAAGTTTCCAAATGTTATGGCGGCTGAGGGAGCACATGAGAGAGCTGCAAGAGTTATAATGGAGGCTTTATTCGGCATGTAATGTTTGCTCAGAGGCGTAATGAGGCTGGTGTTTGTAGAGTAAATGTCTCTAAAGCATCGTAATCGTCAATTTTCATGTTTTCATTGCCTTTATGTTTCCACTGGGAGTAGCAGTGAATCTGCATTTTACATTTTCGTGTTTCAATGCGCCTCTCATTCTCAAACGGAAAACTTTTCCACTCCAAACGCCGATTCCTCAGTGCCTTCATAGGGTTTCATTATGCCTAATCAAACCCCTGCCAACGAATCATAAATCTTGTGAAATTAATACGAAAAAAATAGTTTGAATTGGCATTAATACAAAAGGCTTTCATATTACTAAGCATACTTGATTGTTAGCAGTGGAAAAGCGAATTTGTCACGTTCTTCAAATTGAAAATTACAAGTTTTTTAACCCTTTTTTCTTGATATTCCTAAAGTGATGGGCGTTTATCTTTTACTTGAAAAAGAACCGGAAGTATTTGAAATAATAAAAGAAGAATTCGTTGTGGATTCAAAAACATGGCAGACGAAGATTAATTCTACCCCGTTTGCCACGTCATCGATCCACAATGCCACACAGAGGACCTTTGGTAATGCTTTACTGCCTACGGGGAAAACACGTTTTCAGGTTTATGAACCTCTAATCCTTTAAACTTTGAAGGGTGAAAAAAACTTTTTATAAAATTGTACAAATTCATGTAAAATATCTATATAAAAATTATAAGAAATTATTTTTCAGTTGGTTTTTTAAAATGCAAAATAAAAATCCAATGGAAAATATTAAAACTTAAATAAAAAATATCGTTGAAGTTATTTTTTAGATGGAAAGAGCGAAATCATGTCGTTGAATTGCGTCATCCGTGATTCTATTGTGTTTTCAACCGGAAAGTAAAGATATTAAAAATTAGTTTTTTATAGTAAAACTAATCTTTAGCTTCATTTTTCTTTTTTTCTAAAAATAATTTTCAGGCTCAAAAAACTTCCTTCGTAACTCTTTCATCATTGGTTGATTCTTTAACCGAATAAATTATTTTTTGTGTCCCAAATTTACAAAATTAGGCTCAGAAAAAAAGTTCACGTCAAATAAAGTTAAAATAAAATAGGAAAACAAATCACAAAGTAAGTACAAAGTCGTAAAGAATTTTTCGAAAAAAATTTAAGTTCAAAACAACAACGCCACACTGCTTCAAAAAAACGTTTTTTATTCGCCACAATATCATTACCACATCAATCCGTAATTGGCCTTCTGTTATTTCTCATGAAAATTTTATTTAACAAAAAAATTTTACTTCTCATTTATCCTTATTTATTTATTTTCTTTTGTGACTTCAATGCCCATGATTGAAGAATCCCCTTAGTCTGATCCTCCAATCTTTTGTTACGTACTTTTATTGCCTTCTGGAAGAGTTAAATGAGTGTGATAAAGAGGAGTTGCAAATAAAGGATGCCTGATTGGAATGAATGAATGAGGCTTGGGCATTTGGGTAAGAGGATGCATGGACAGAAGTATGAAAGGTTTAAAGATGAAGGTTTTGGTGGATGGATAAATAGGTGGGTGGATAGAGTCTGCGCTTATGGGAAGATGGATTGTTGTTGAGGATGCGAGGAGCGTTGAATTAATGGAGATTTTAATTAGTTTTGAGTGAGAAATACGATGGCGACAAGAGGCCATGAGTCGTTTGTGGCATTGATGATTGTGAATTATGGAAGAGATTTAGAAGGGGTGAGGTGAAATATCTATCTTCTTGGTCTGCTCTTCCATCGGAGAGATTTGCCGCCAACCAGCTAGCTTCCACCAGACGTGCTCTTCCAGCTGCTCTCATGTTTTTTCATCTGTTTGGAGCCAGTCTTCAGTACTCTTAGCCAGTTGGTTTTGGGGGTTCCAGTTGAAGGTCTGCTCTGATGCTTTGAAGTTCCTGTTTGCTCCAGTGCGCTCACATTGGAGGTTCGTGTTCTGCTGTTGATTGTTCACTTTTGCCTTCTTTTTTGGATAACAAGGGATAAATATGAAAAAATGTACATGAAAATTAAACAAATGTTCGAGTAGATGCTTAGACGTATTAATGGAAAGCGAAGAGAATTCTTGATTGGGTGACTGGGTAGATGAATGAGTGCATGGCTGGGTAGATGAATGAATGCATGGTTGGGTAGATGAATGAATAGATGGTTGGGTAGATGAATGAATGGATGGTTAGGTAGATGAATGAATGCATGGTTGGGTAGATGAATGAATGGATTGTTGGGTAGATGAATGAATAGATGGTTGTGTAGATGAATGGATGCATGGTTGGGTAGATGAATGAATGGATGGTTGTGTAGATGAATGAATGGGGTGTTGGGTAGATGAGAAAATGTACGCTTGGATAGATAAATATAAAGATACATGGTTAACAGACGGAGAAATAGATGGAAGGTACAGAGAATAAATTGTGATTTCCATAAAAGTTACAGGCGTGCTCGAAACACATAAATCTCATTCGTGCTTCAACTATAATTTATCTTGAAATTTGTCTACTTTAAAATCAAAGATGTTATCTGTGTTTTCTATTTTTTGAAAGTATTTTCTTTGAATATAAAGTGTATTTTAATTAAATACTTTTTCTCGACTCCCCTTTTGTCCTTACGTCTTGTTTGTTTAATATCTCCATCTTACTTTACATGGTGCACATTAACTTCAAAAACAACTGCTCCGGTCTATTTACATAATTTAAACTTTTATCAATTCCATTTGATGCTCTTTGTTGTCCATAAAAGTTATCCATAAACGGGTTTTACTGCTCGTGTAAAGAGTCTTGTGTAATTGTTTCAAGTGTTTTTAAAAGGCAAAAAATGAATTAATAATGGCACTAAGATTTATGGAGACATAAGAAGTCTTTTCACACAATTTGAAAGACAATTTTATCATAAATTCTACAAGTTTGAAGCGTTATGAAATCTTTACCCATCCTGTCTGCTAAAATAGCGTATTCAAATTCCTCAACCAAATCTATCGACTTTCCAAGCTTGCCTTAATCACATCATAAAATGTTTCTCGATTCTCGATACTTGCTTGTTTGCACCCTGATTTAGGATTATCAAGTCTTTTCCTTCATAGACCGTTGTTATTGGTAATTTAATTATTCCACATATACAAGAATTTTCGCTTCTTAATTGTGAAAAAGCACGCTAATAAACTCTAGGATTTTATTTTTGTTTCTGGTTTGAGTAATTTTGCAAATTTCGACTTCATTTTCTAATGCAAAAAGTTCACGAGTATGAACAGACACCCTTCCTAACGACTCTAGCTTCTCAAATATTGGTCATTTTCTCACACTAGAAATAGACTTATTCGAATATAGTTCAAAGTTGACACAAATTTAATAAGTTGCAAAGAGGTAATTACATATATAAAATGATTTTCAAAAATACTTTAAACAATTTATGAACTGATTTGAAGAAAAACCAAAAGAATGCAACATTTTCCAGAACATAAATTGTTCAGGAAACTGTTGGATTTCACTCGATCAAGTCAACGGAAGTGATAAATAAATGACGAAGACTCGTCAAAGAATAAGAATTTTAGGTGGATCAGACCATTTACTTCATTTTAAATTACGAAAAACTCATTTATCAAATCGTTTTATATAACTGTATTTGTACCAAATTGCTTATTTTTTAATAAAATTTAATCTTCCATATTATTTAGCCTTATGTTGTATGCACCAACTACAACACACTATACAGCATCAAACTCGCAACAAAACAAACATCTACTCCAAGTCGGCAATCCAACAAAAAGCAGCAATGATTCACCAACTCCAGGACTCAATAGAACCCGTTCATTTTCGCTGACATCTCAACGCTATCTTAACGCAAGCTCCAATCGCTGAGGCAATGCAAGCCTGCACAAACTGTAAGTTTGGTAGTCATTTCACTGGAAGCCCGTTATGCCATTAGCGCTGATGAAGATTTGAAAAGAAAGAAAGAAATATAATAAAAGTCAATTTAGAAAATCAAATAGCACGAAAAATGAGAAAATTGATTTTATCAAACCAAAAAAAAATTTTGTTTTCGCGAAGACGTAAAAGATTGTAGAATGAGAAAAAAGGCGTCAGAAAAATCCTTTCAAACGAAAAATCCCGAATATATCAGTTTCTTTCTCAGTATTTTCGGAGTAATGCCTGTGTGTTTGATGATGATGATGACGACGACGACAATGATGAAAAGGATGATGATGATGATGAAGCTGATGATGATGATTATGATAGTATATTGTAGTCAAGGTGACATTAATGAAACTGTCTGATAGATGCGATAGAGGTGAGAAGAATGTCGTGTTATTAAGCAGACAAAGTATTAAATACTTCGCTGTGAATCAACATTTTATCATTTCTTCTTTATTAGTAATTATCTTTATGGTTATATTGAAATTATTAATATTTTTGGGATTTTTTTATTTTCACAGAGTCTTACGCGGTGTTACCTCCAGTGCATAAAATCTCGTAATGAAGATCCTCTCAATTATGCATGTCTTTTAGGCGAATTAAATCCGTTGCTTCAAGAAAAATTAAAAAACAATCGATAAATAATAAAGATTAATTAAAATTATAAATAAGGCTGAATCATCGTTTTATATTGTCTTGTGCTTTATTTCTTTAGGTTTAATCTATTTATTGGTTACATAATTCTTGAATGGGCAAAAGATTTCTAAATACGAATAAATATTTGTATTTGAATTCATTTTATCAATAAAATTTTGAAATTAGTACAGTAATAAGAATTAAACCAAAATTATAAATGACAGGAAGTCTAAAAAATGTTTTAAAAAATCAAAGCACACCGAACCAGCCGAGCAAAACTTTCCAACTTTCAAATCTTGCAACGATTAAATGTTCTTTAAACACTTCCACACTAAACTTTCTTGCACAGAACCAGCACCAGACGACAGACAAGAGAATGCCGCACAGAGTCTGCGCGTGCATATATCCCCCACGATAGTGCAACCGACTTAGATGAAGAATAGAATTGATTTTACAAAATTATAATTTAAATATAAAAGAAAAATTAAGGTTTTTATTTTTAATGATTGGTTGGACACAAACATAATTAGTTTTATAGATTGGCCTTGGAGTGGATAAAGTTGGAATCGTTAAAAGAGATTATCTCAGCATTTTTCATTTTTAGAGTATTCAAGAATAATTCATTCAAAAATCTTTTTTGTTTTTTTTTGTTTTCATCATCGAGTTTTGTGCCTCGTATCTGAGATCAATCGTAAAAGCTGCCATGCCTTTGACTTTTATCTTGCCGCTTTATTTGAATTGAGATTTATTTGCGATTTTGTCTATTCCATGAATGAAACCCTAAGTTTGAAAAATACTTCTCATAAGACTTTTTATATGGGTTTTATAGGATACCATTTTTTAGTCTTTTTGTAGCCTAAATGTTCCATAAAATCATATTTTGTTTTCTGAGAAAACAAAATGATGACCAAAACATTTCATCTGTATTTTTGCTGTTTAATTGAAATTACGTCCGGGATTTGTTTCTAATCCAAATTTTTTCATTACTAAAAGTTTATTTTAGAAAATAGAACTAGAAGTTATTGGGCGTGAATAATGTAGAAAACGTTAGATTACAATAAACTCAAACGATTACTATCATAAAAACACAGCGCGTTGACTTTTCAGAAATTTTTATTTTTAGAGTTTTTCATTTTTTTTCATAATCTCAGCCTGACGAATAAAAAATATTTTCTGGCATTTTAACGTTTATGTTACTTTTAACATTAATTTATACTTTTATCCATTAAAATAATGCATTTTTTTCATGTATTTTTTCAAAAAGATATTCACATCATCGTGGTCAATGTTTGAACCTAAAAAAACGTATATATTAAATTCGAACTTGAAAGAATTATTCACAAATATTTTTCATCTTAATACTTCAATTAAATCATTTTAAAAACGCTATTTACTTTTAAGCTAGCGTTTTTCTGTTGTTTTAAAAAAGAGTTTATAATTATTAAAAAAATGTATGTAGTAAACCTAATATTTTGTGTTTTTATCTTTTCTAAAATTAAGGTTTGAAAAACATTTAATCATTTATTTCATCAGCTTTCAATTGGTCACAAAATTTTCATTAGAAGTTTAGAAGGTTCCTAAATAATGTAGAATATACATTGTAGATCAACTTATCACACCAGTTATCTCAGGCTGTGAAACCCCTTTCGAAAGAACATCAAGTTGAGCTATTGAATCTCCACAACGTGAAACGTTCCACTGTCAGTCCACCAGCAGCCGACATGAAAAGGATGGTCTGTCTCGTTTAATCGGTTGAAAAAGTATTCTTCTTTCAAGTGGTCTTTAAGCTCATTCGGGTTTACGCCACGTTTGTAATATTCGAAGTTGTATTTTATTATAATGAATTTTAAATTAAATCCTGGAACTCTTACTTTCTTATATAATCTTTAGAAAAACTTTAGAGTATTTACATTTCTCTAAAGACATTGAGAAAAAATCAAAATATTACGAATTCACCACGCAGAAACACAACGATGACCTTCATCTATCAGCTCAGGCGTATGCAGAGAAGTGCATTTGGGAATATGGCACAAGAGACGACACAAACAATAGAATTTACAAGTTCTTTGGCCAAAATTTGTTTGCATTCCCCTTCGGTAAATGTTTTTACAGATTATATGCCTAGGTAGAAAATTCTTTGAAAAATATATCCTACTGACATTATTCTAAGATCCTTTATAAAAAGTGATTTTTTCACATTTCTCTTGGAGATTCTAATTTAATTTGTTATAGATGTTGCTCAAAACCGAAGTTTTTAAATGTTATCTTGGGGTTGACAAACAGACGATAGATCTTGCAATGAATATTATATAATTATGAAATAAAAAGACACAAAAATATTCAAAACTAGTAACTACTTGCTTCTGAAGACAACGTCTCTATGTCTGAGGTTGTGAATGAATGGTACAATGAAAGGAGATTCTACACCTTCGACACAAATAGTTGTCCCAAACCTTGTGAACATTACGCCCAGGTAGGTTTTCAATCATTCGTTTTAAAGAAACCTAAAACTAAAAAGTACCATAAAAATCACGTAAATTGCGAACTTTTACTTTCAAATTTCACTTTCGAAAGTATGTAGAAAATTTAAAGCCACCAACTATAATCGCAGCGTAGAAAGTTTTTCTTCCTTGAAAAAATAGATTTTATAAATGACAAATTCATTCATGGTCGCTTCTCTGGTGATGTGTCAATGACACATTCGAAGGTGGTTTGGGCGGATTCTTACCTGATGGGATGTGGTTCAGCCATGTGCCAAAACCTGACCAAATTCGAACGATTCACTCCTGCCTACTTCATTGTGTGCCACTACATGCCCCAGTCAGTGAAGTGATCTAGATAAACGTAACTTGAAACAAAAGTTGTTGTTAGAAATTATTTAGCTTAATAAATTACTGAAACTTGAAAATAATTTCTTCAAGATTTTTTTGTAGTGAATTAAAGAGCATGAAAATGTTGCAGGGGTAACTGGGGCGGACAAAAGCCCTACTTGGTGGGCGCATCCTGCTCTAGCTGCCCCAATGAGACCAACACCTGCGTCAACAACCTCTGCTGTGAGTTTTTCTTTTTCAGGAAAATATGTGTAAGTAAACAAAAATTAATTGAGTGAATGAGTGGATAGGTGTATGTAATAACAAATACTGATTAATAGATTTTGAGATTTTATAGGTGTAATAGTTTATGAGCAGAATGTAGATCATTTAAGGATTTTACACATCTAATAAAGATTGCAATAAAATAAACTTTTTGAAAATTCTATCAATTAACAAACGAGAACTTATCAACTGCCTATTATATCACTTCAGCCCCTAAAGGCACTCTTCCTCCATTCAATTCATCTGAGGGCTTGATTCCGTCTGCCGGTGCACTGACCACGGCAAACACTGCAATCTTTGTCTCTTCAACTGCCCTCTTTTTTGTTGTATTAAGTCTTTTGGATCTTTGTTGAGCACCACTCACCCATAATCAAGCTAAATTTATCAGTTACGTAGATTTTTGAAACTTTATTATTATTTTACCATTTTGATTTACTGATTTCAAAAACGTTCAATTCAAGTTTTATTTTTAGTTTTAAAATTATGCATTTTTAAAATTCTCGAATTTTTAATTCCTAAAAATTGTATTGATATTTTTATGTCTTTCTTATGGCGACTCATGTCCTTTCACAATAAACAAATATTGCATTTATGCGTTTACTTTGGTTTTATATTGTTTAAACTTATTAGTTTTATTTATTTGTTATACAAGGAATCTGAATTAAAATTTTAAAAAATATATGACAAAGTTATTGAGGTTCTAAACGCTTTGCTAGTTGCTGACAATTTGAAACCTAAGGCACGTTGTGTATCTTTTTAGTTTGAAAAATGTGTGGTTGGAGAGCTTTAATAAAACGAATTAACATTTTCTCATGAGTTGTGTGAAAATATTTGTATATAATCATATTGGATGTGGGCGAGTGACAGAGAGAAAGACAGAGAAGTCCATGAGAATTAAATTGAAAAAATATAACTAATTTAAGGATAAAAATTTAAATTAGAAAAAGAGCGAAAGATAAAAAAATCTTTGGTCTCTTGTGAGAAGTTTGCTAAATGCAAGATTTTTTTACACCCTTTTGAGGATACAAAATGTATTTATAAATTCACATGATAAAGTATTTGAAATACATATTTCTGAATTTATGTTAAAGATTCAACTGATAAGTGAGAAGTTATTCTTCACCCCGAAGCAAACAACTCATAAAAAGAGAGAACTTACTTGAAATCACATAAGAAGATAAAGTGCATTATTGTATAAGCGGATATAAAATGTGGACTCATCGAAAATAAATATAATAATTTATGAGAGATCCCATTTGAGCCTCAATAAACCCCTTGAAGTCAGTAGTAACGTTGCAGTATACGGTATAATGAGAAAAGGATTAAGAAATTAATGAAAACAAACCAGTTAAACTTATTCGATGTTAAAACTTGTTGTACATATTAGCTTTAATCTAAATGAGAATAGTTGGCCCATTGTGTCATCGTGATGTAAGCATGAAAGCTTCTACTCTTAATTTCGCCTGTTTTCTATTTCGGTCTTTCTATGCAAGGAATTTGTGATCTAACAAAAGACAATGCGCTTAGGTCTACCATGACGACACCATAAACCGAGAAAAATAAACTACAACGATATAAGAGGCCCAAAAAATAAAATTAAAAACATTTGCGAGTTTTGTAAATGTGGAGTTGTCATGACGACGAAATCGATAGTTTTAGGAAACAGTCAAGCTTGGAAAGGTTTTTTTCAAAATGAGAAGGAAGCAAATGACCTGGAACAGCACATGCCAATTTCAGTCTCTAAATCTTCCGATTGAAGCAAAATTATAAACTTTGCAATGTAAATATGGTGAACATTTCCAAACGAACATTTTAAATTTTAATTTTAATTGTCAATCAAAAGTCATTTAATTGGAGCGACAAGAAATTGCGTCGTCACGCATGTGTTTTCAGCATCAGTCAAGACTGAGATCTACCAGGGGCGGCGATCTGCTGCAAATCTTGGAGGGTCCTAACCAGCATGGACGATCCTGGGGGGGGGGTCCTGGACTCTGGACTTCCCCTCCCCTCACTTTAAAAACATTTTGAACTTTTTTATACGAATATTTAAGTAAGCAAAGACTGGTTTGGTTTTAGACAGCTATGACTATAACTACACATACTCACAATGTATTACTATAGAAACATTCTGTTTTATGCCATGGTTGACGATTATGCTCGTATCAAAACAAGAGTTTAAAATGTTTTTATTTAAAAAATGGGGGGAGGGTCCACATTAAGACTATCAAAAAGGGTCCGGACCCCAGGACCCCCCAGGATCGCCGCCCATGAGATCTACGCAGGAACAGTTCAAGTTTCATGAAACCATTGTTTGGACCGTTGAAAAAGACTCCACCCTATAAATAATGGTTCGCATTCTTGAGCAAGGTAAAAATTCGAACCGGGTAATAAGCAGGCTTGGTTGGTGATGTCATCTATAAACTATAATTATCAACAATATTGCAAGTAAGACTTTACTTTACGTCTTACATTAAGGCCGTTTGCTGATTGATTTTAAACCTCGTTTAATAGTGCCTGTATATCAGTTTTCTTCGAGAATACTTTCCCTGTGACACGATACCTGTTCTTTTGAACCAACTAGTTATCTTTTCGTGCATTCTATTATTTCCGATTTAAAAAGTTATGTTTTTTTATCTAAAACTATCTACTTTAGGGTTGAGTTTACCTTGAGGCAAATTCCAAAAAAGTATGATGAATCTTGATAAATAAACTAAAACTAAAATCAATTATGAATCTGACAATTCACAAGCTCTGGACTAATTTTAAAAAGTTTAAAAATTCATTCGAATATTTAAAAATAACTTTTAATTTGTATCGAGCAACAATAATCTTTTCAGCAGATCAATCATTCAAACCAAAGTTGTAATCTGCGTTAAATGTTCACAGCAGGACAATCCACTATTCACACAAGCTCTACCCTAATAATTGTCGTTAGTAGATCTTCCATGGACGTTCACAATGGCCTCCTCTACAGGAGATCGTGATAGAAAGAAGATCATCATACGATAATTATAGGACGAAAAAAAACGAGTACAGTTTTAAAATGAATTGTTTTACACTTGAGTGTTCTTGATGTTTTAAATAGTTATTTATTAAAGACTATTTTTTATGCAAAAATATTGAGTGAGCAAGAAAGTGAGGATAATAAAGAACACCATGCAAAGAACCTGCTATTCCCTAAAAAAATGCATGAATTTAGTGAATTTGAAAAACCATGCGACTTCATATGCAAATTATTTTAAAATAGCTTCCATTTTAATCTTTCCGAAAATGAATTTCAAAACGCTTTAAAACTTCCTGCGTGAACTTCAGAACCTCAAAGGGCACGACTTGTGACTCAGAATGAGCAATAGAAAACTCATTTCTGCCTTTTAATATCATATACATTAAAAATGAAATTATGTAAAATCATTGATGTTGCCAAGGCATTATATTGTTGTGTGGATTCTTGAGTGCCTAATTATGAGGATACATAAATAGATTTGGTGGGGGATATAAGCAGAAGATTTGCGATTTTTAATTCATAAGATTCGTCACAAAATGCATCTATCATACTTTATTTCTTGCACTCTGATCGTCTTGTTAATTCAGGTTTGAAAAATCAAGTGTCTTTTCAAATTCTGTTTAAGATTTTTCTCCCAAAAAAATTCTATGAATAAGAATGTGTTTCTCCAGGATTTAGTGTTGCTTATTTAAATATGAGAATAAAATTTAAATTAACTCTGTGAAAAAATCTACGTATTTAAACACCAGCAATCAAATGCTGATAGCCCTCTGACGAAAGCGAGCCAAGATGAGTTGTTCAAGTTGCACAACGAAAAGCGCTCAATCGTCAATCCTGCCGCAGCTAACATGAGAAGGATGGTATGTCACATGGAATGTTCTTCTAAGTCCTTTTTTGAAACTTAAGTGCTTTTGAATTTATTAAAAAGCGCTACATAACTTTATTTTTTTAATTTCATTTAAAGCTTCAAACATGTCTATAATGACAATCCGTGCAAAGCCCTCATGGCCTAACCCACACCACGCAGACCTACTCGGAGGACCTGGCGTTGTCGGCACAGGCATACGCAGAGCTGTGCCTTTGGGAACATGGGACTGGAGACGTCAGTCAGAGACAAATCAAGACCTTTGGCCAAAATCTTTTTGCCTCTTCAAATAGTAAGTGGTTTTGCTATTCAATGGGCTTATGAATCAGAAAGAATATTTTATTCATAGAATCGAAATTGGATTAATCTATGATCTTAAATGGAAGAAAATCTTGGTTTGAGAACTGCTAATTTTTTACTATGTGCCCTCGTTGCCATCCTATTTGACCAGCGTATCTTCAAGATCTTCTGAGACAGGCGTTGTTAAAGACTTCAATTTCGTGCGTGAGAGTGGTTTTGAGCTGTTTGTTTCATTGGATAGTATTGGAACAGGCATCGAATTGAAAGTTTGATTTTGTCGTTGATACCAACATTTTGAACACCCAAGCTTTATTCAACTGAAAGAAAGTGTTGTCTGTAGATCCTTATCAATATCATTGTTAAAGGATAAGCTTGTGTTTGTTGAACAAACTTTGTATGCTGCTTGACATTTGAATAGTTGAAGAAGAAGGTACATTTTCTGATGATTCAAGAGTTCGATCTTAATCTCATTTGTAGACATGAAAGATTCTAAGGTGAACAACTGTTTATTGAGTCATGCTACAGGATCTCTCAATTATAGTGCAATGCATGCTATTAATTCTCTCATTGATTTTGTTTCTTTAACTCTTTCTTTTAAGTGTTTCAATTTTTTTGCCAACTTTGAAAACATCATTTACTTCACTTATAAATTCTTACGGCAACTCGTGTTGAGGTTTTGAAATCCGTATATTTCATTTATGTTTTCCTTTACTCTCTTCAAGTATTTTTCGCAAGAATTGATTTCTCGCAAATAAATATATTTGTTAGTCTAAAACAGTTTAAAAACTGTTTTAAAAAAATAGACGTATCAATAAAAAAAAACTTCAAAAGTTTATCACTAAACAACAAAATGATGCATAAACAAATATGGCCATTTTTTTATAGAAAACGTGGCCATGACTAGCACAATAAACAGCTGGTTCAACGAAGCGAGTGACTACACCTTCTCATCCAACGGCTGCTCCAAAGTGTGTGGCCACTACACTCAAGTGAGCCTTGATTTAAATCTTCTGAGAAATTTTAAAACTTTTTTACTCAAAGTCGCGATTTGTAAATATTCTTATACAATTCTACGTATCTTCCTTCTTAGATGTTTCCAATTTTTCTATAACTATCAAAAACACTTACCAACACCCTTTGATCTTAATAAATAGAAAACTTATAATTTATTAAATATGTTTTAAAGATGGTCTGGGCGACTTCGCATCTGCTAGGATGTGGTGGAGCGTGGTGCCAAAAAGTGCAAAAGTTGGATGCTTTCGCGCCTGCATATGTGGTCGTCTGCCATTACAGTCCTCAGTTAGTTCCTTTTATTCACTCACTAACTATTAAATAAGTTTTAAGTATTCAATTTTTTAAATAATATATAATGTAAAAAAAACTATTTTCTTTTTTAAGATAGCATTTTTTATTTTATTTGATCTTTTATAATATTTTGTCCGCAATTTTTAAATATTTTTTTCAAGTTTTTACAATCTTCCAGGGGTAATGTAGTGGGACAAAAGCCCTACGTGTCTGGTGCATCGTGCTCCAAATGCCCCGCTGAAGCGAACGTCTGCGTCAACAACTTGTGCTGTGAGTTCGTTCACTTTTTTAGAAAGAGGCTAGAGCAAGTTGAAATGCATTTGAAATGAAAGTGTATATGATAATCAGATAGATAAATGCAAGAAAAAACGAGAACATTGGTTTTATGGATAATATAGAAGGATGCTGCTGCAAGTTGAAATAGAGAAGCCAGAAAACTAGATGGATGTATGCAGGAAGAAACTAGTTATTAAATTGGTTTTGTTGATGATAGAGGAACGGATGTCTTAATTAATAATTTTGGACATTCAATGTAGGATGAAATAAACTAACTTCGCAAAATGTAACAATTATTTTTGTCTGCCTAAAAAAACTTTAAATTTTTTGATATTCTTTTCATTGATTTTTTCAACCTCCAGCTCTCAATGGCACTGTTTCTCCCCCGAATACGAACGAGGGGAATGGGACACACGTTCTGGGGACAGCAAGCAGCAAGAGTCCCGTGTCTTTGACTGTGATCTCACTTCTTATCTTCAGTCTCTTCAAATTCTTTTAAAATAATAAATAGATTTTGAATTTAATTGTTTTTAAAATGCTTGATCTGTAAATTGAATCCAACTTTTATCAGTTAACAAATATAATTATTTTTCGCTCTGCATTAAATAACTTTGTTACATAAAAACATTTGTATTATCTTAAACAGAAGAATACATTTTCAAAAGCTACAACTTTGCAAATTTGCATTTATCATTTGTCATTTTTATTTGTATTTCTGCACAGTTTGAAAAAAAATTTCTTTAGCTTGAAGCACAACACTTGAAAAATTGTATAATAAACATTGAGTTGTTTTCCACTTTAATTCTTTTCATATTCTTCCCAATCTTGAGCAGTGTCAATGCACCTATTTGGACGCTTCGATCTTTTCAAACTTGATGATGCACTATACTTTTATTGATGATCGAGATGATTAAACTTCGCAGAGATATATGTTGAGCCACTGTTTTAGCGAAGTGTGCTTGTACTTCTGTCTATATTTACAGATTAGAAAGAATTTATTTAAATATTCCTATATGTGAAAAACTCAAGTTTTTATCTCTTCAAAATCAAAGTTCTTAATTCTTTAGACATAAAAATGGTTAATTTGGCAAAGTTTTTGTAAAAAACTTGTCAAATGACGGCGCAGTCATGAATAAAAACGTTTTCAGCAAGTTGAAGACGAAATTGTATAAGGAAAATACTGTGTCTGTCAAATAATAAAATGCAAATAAGATTTGTATTCTTTTTTAGACCTCACATCTGTTTCAAATATTTGACAAGAATTTAATTGTTCTTCGTCGTGCCGAAAAAAGAAGCCTCCTGATCTCCTTTCTGCACCCCCTCGATGATGATGATGATGACGTTAATGGGGATGATGAGAAGGATGATGATGATGATGATGATGATGATGATGATGATGATGATGATGATGATGATGATGCTTCTTGTGATTACAAGTATGTCTCTTCAAACTGGTGTGATCTATTAGTATTTTCAAGGTTTAAGTAATTATTTTTAAATTATAACTTATTATAGTTCAAATTCTTTTCAATATATTACATTTAATTTTCATCATTCTTCAAACATCATATTTATGAAAATTAATAAATTCGGCGAAAAAAAATTAATTCTACTTGTAAAAAGCAAAAAGTTAATTCCATATCTAGTATGTCCATTTCCATCGAATGTTTCTAGTTTAGTTTGAATAATGAATTTTTATGTTTTTATACTTAGTTTATATTCATAGTTAATTGAATTTTAATTTTTCAGAAAGAAAAATTTTTTAATGAAAAATTATACCTAATTATGTACGAGCAAACACTAATTGTTTGCAAAATAAATGGCAGAATCATATAAAATTCAGCAACAGGTTTTTATGAAAATTTTTGATTCATTTCCTTATTTATAATTTTTATAATTTGATGAAAATACACCAAAGACAGTTCTTTTTCAATAGAAAAAAACTATAGGCAGACAAATAATCTGATCAAAATGTTGTTTTTCATTGTATACTGCAATTAAGCTATAATTGAATCCACAATAAAAACCAAAATTTCATACAAATTGCAAATGGCTTTTCAGGTGCATATGAGAAGTTTGTGCAGCAGTGACGTGCCAGCCATCAAGCTGCTATGCAACCAATGCTTTCCTATCCAGTTTGCATTATCTATTATATCCATGATTTTTTATTCATCCTATCATAAGCATCATCATCATCAACAACATCATCATCTCATAATAATCACCACCACCATCTTTTTATTTTATTCTCAACCTTCATTTACTTTTTCTCAAGGTACCCAGACAAGTGGTATGAGGAGATTGTGAGCAGTGAGCACTTCTACTCCATCGCGGCAACCATCGACCACGCCATTGTGGCATTCATCGTCTGCCAAGTCAAAAGTGTAGCCACTTGCAATACAGAGGTCGATTAACTCCCATAATATTAATAATAATCTTATTTCTAACACCTAAATCATTACATTTGATTTAATTTTTCTATTATGATAATCAACATTGGTCACTTCACAAGAATCATATTTAATAGCACCACTACCACTTCATTTCCAGTGTCATTTTCTTCTTTTAAGCGCTATATAATCTTTTCAGATTTCCAAAAGCTACAAGACCATACCAAGCCACAATTCAACAACCACCACACCACAGGACCAGGACATAGTGGTGGAGGATGAGGTGGAGGATGCGAAGGTGGCGTACATACTCTCTTTGGGAGTGTTGCAGACGTACCGCCGCCATGGCATTGGTGGGTGCCTAGCATGCTTGATCGATCACTCCATCATCACTATCATTATTGAACGAGTATGATGGGGCAACCTTCGCCTAATACACATCCCTTGCATTTCTAATTTTCTCACGCATTCATTTTGTGTTTCTTGTCTGCATTCCATTTATCGGTCCACCCACCCATCCATCTATCTATCCATTCCCCCACCCACCCATTCATCTATCTATCCATTCCCCCACCCACCCACTCATCCATCTATCTATCCATTCACCCACCCACCCATCCATCCATTCATCCATCCACACATCCACTAAACCACCCATCCATGCATCCACCCACCACAGCTTCTCTCCTCCTCGACTCCTTCCTGCGGCACCTCAGCTCCCACTTCGGTGCTGTCAAGGCTGTCTTCCTGCACGTCCTCGCCACCAACTCTGTCGCCATCCGGTGCCTTTCTATGCCCCTTCATGTCCTTCGTTCTTTCCTTCGCTTTTATTTGTCTTCTTGACCATCCCTCATTCATTTATTTGTCTTCTTGTCCATCCCTCATTCATTTATTTGTCTTCTTGTCCATCCCTCATTCATTTATTTGTCTTCTTGACCATCCTTCAGTTTTTATGAAAGTCGTGGCTTCTACCAACACGCCATCTTGCCCTTCTACTACTGCATAGAAGGTCAGTGACTGCAAATATTTAAATTCACTTTTCATAAACTGTTATCAATAAGTTATTGGACTTATTTCCTATTAAGTACTAATGAAAATTGTTAAATAAATAGTTAAATACTATTTATTATTAGTCTATTAATGAAAGTTTTTAATTTAATTAAATGAGCAAGAGTTTGACTAATTGAGCAAGTGATTGACACACACAGGTCAAATGTTCGACGGCTTTTCTTACGTTTTGTACATCAACGGAGGAAATGCCCCATGCTCCATCACATATCCTTTGACCCTTTCTTTGTATTGTTTCATCAGTTTAAACCACACACACACACACACACACACACACACACACACACACACACACACACACACACAAATACAAACACTCACTCTACCAAGCTTTTCAAATCAACCACAGCAATCTTTCTTAACCACCGTCTCCATCACTGAGTGCTGCAGGCGCGTGAGCAGGTCTGTGGTGGCAGCCTATTCCGTCTCCTCCTCCATCTTCTCGAAAGTGCGCTCCTTCTCTCGCAGACTCCTGTCGCACGTCCTCACTGCATCTCTGAGGCTTGCTTGATATCAATCGTGCATTTGGTCTTTCCGTGAGGAGAGGAGGAAAGTGAGGTGGTTGAAGAGGGATTTATGTGTGTAAGGAGGTTGTAGTTGAATGAATTGGTTTGTATGTGTGCATTAGCTTTGCCCTTGTAATCTTGAATATTTGTGTGTATGTGTGTGTGTGCGCGTGTGACTTCTTTTAGACTGCATGTGCTATTCAAGTTTCTATTTGTGCGGTGCGTTTGGTCGTGTAAATCTATTTTTATACTCCTCGCTATTTAATCAGGTTTTCCAAGAGGTAAGCCAAATCGCCGATTCATTTTTTCCATCATCTTCTTCACATCTTTTCCATTCTGTCTGTCATCTTGATTGTTTTATTTAAGTTCTGCAGTGGTTTCTGAAAAGAAATTATGACTTCTCATGCTGTATTGTACAAAGTTTAATTATGTATAATTTGTACTATTCTTATTTTTAAAACATTTTCTTTAAAATAAAATACAAAAAATTTCAGTCTTTTTTTCTATTTAAAGTTATTTTGATCTTTTAAATCTAACTATTATTATAATTTATTAAATACCTTTCCATCCCTTTTTAAACCTTTTCTAACTTAAGTTCAAGTTTCGAAATCTTCCGATCCGATTAAACTTATATTTTTTATTATGTTATTAAAATATCATTAAAATAATTATTCATATCTGCAACTTCTCAGTGAATATGTTTGCAACAGAAAGAAGCGTTGACAGTGCTTACAAAACCATGAAACTGTGCTTCCAGCAGTCGATAGCCTTGGTGGGGACCTTGTTGAGTGATGACATTTCCTTCAACCCTTGCGATCTGCCATCGGTGCAAGCAAACGATATTTTAGAAATCTCTCAGACCCACAATGATGTTGTCACAAGATTTCTAGTCAAGGTTGGCGTTAAATAGTTTAATTTCATCATTTAATTATAAATTTGTAACAAGACGTTTTTAAAAAATTCTAGTTTAAGCATGAAATTTAATTTTCAATTGGTTTTTATTTTTGGGATTTTTTCATTGCATGAATGACTTATCATATTTCATTATAAATCATAAATTTTTTGCTAAAAAAGGTTTCGAGCACTTTAAGTAGTATGCCAGTTCACCAAAAAGACAGTATTCATCTTCCCTACTTGTTTTCCAAACATTTCAAAGACCTTACAAATAAATTAGAAGTTCAAGTCAAGGTTACTAACATCTTCTGAGCAATTCAAATAATTTATAAGTTAAAAAAAAACATTTTTTGCAACTCTATATTCTAAAATGAGCATATTCCTGCAGATTTTGAATGCTGAAGAAGTGAAAGCAGTGTCATTGCATTATGCAGAGTTGGTGTTCAAGGAGCAGTACTACAGTCGCTCAGACATGCTCCGAATGAGGAACCACCTGATGGGCAAGATACTCTACCACGAGGAAAAAGTGAACTTGCTTGATTTTCAACTCTTGCAGTCTTGTGGGGGGCAATTGGAAGTTTATCTGCTGCTTGGACCAGTAGCAGCTTCGTTATTAATTTGGCGAAAGGTCGATAGAGGGCGCTGATTTATTGTGCAAGGGTGATGGTAGCAATCGAACCCGTGCTATCGGAACAACGTTACGCGATATACAACTAGACTATGCCCATGTATTTCTATTGTATATGTTGTTTACTGCAGTATGCATGATTAACTCAGATGAGGTGGATTTAGAGAGAAGACTTGATTGTGCTTGCAGGTGGTGCAGATGAAGATGAAGGCGAGAGTGGAGGAGTTGTTTTGTGGCAAGTCGATGGTCTCGTGTGGCTTGGTGACCGAAGGCACCAGGGTTTCCTTCAGGTCTGCCTCTGCCCAGGCTAGTGCGTGCTGCTGTGACTCAATGATGCTTCTTCATCATAAATGATTTTCAGACCTTAAACTATAATTATGGGAATTATTTAAAGAAATGTTAAAAAATATCAAACTATTTAATGAAATTTAAAATTATACGGGAAACAGTCTAAGACATGTTCCACAAACTGACCACCCACCCACCCACTCACCCACACAGGTGCACATCTTCCTGCAGATGAGCATGGAGATGTGGTCCTTCGACAACTACGGAGAACTCCTGATCGAGAAGGCCCTAGACGGCTACCTGCACGACCTCTTTGAGCTCTGGCACAAGGAGGAGTGTGCCCACGACGTCACTATCACGCTCTTCTCCCGTACCTTCTACGAAGCCAAGTCGATCGAGGATTTTCCAAAGTCGATGCGAGAGTGCATCAAGGAGGACTACGCTGGTCGCTTCTACGAGGACTACTACCGCGTGGTGGTGCAGAACGAATGCTACACCAACTGGTTCCACGTCATCCGCAAACTCAAGTCAGTCTTCGCGACGTACGAGGCCGACGTCTTGCACTTTCACGAAAGACATTCTCATAACAAAAAGGAAAAGAAGCCCACAATTTGGCATCCTGTGGCGGCCATGGGCGTGCGGACGCTGGACAGGAGGTGCAGTGAAGGCAGGGATCGCTCAAAGACCGATGAAGAAGAGTTTGCGAAGATCAGCTTCGGAGCACGAAGAAACTCGGTGAGTATTTCCTGCGGGGCAAACGCCAACCCTCCTGCCGCCTACAACTCATCCGCTGCCGAGGGAAACGTCCTGGAAGTGATCAACATGGCGCTCAACGTCTACGAGAAGTTCTACATCGACCGCTGCTTCGAGAGGACTGGCAAGATCTCGCTGATCATCTCGCCTGGCAACGGCTTGTTCGACGTGAACAGAGACCTCATGAACATCACCATGCAGCGCTCGATCGACATTGGATCGTCATGTGACGTCATATGCCTGGGAGAACGACCTATGTTTGTCGTTCCGCTCTTCAAGATCAACCAGCGCAGGTCAGAGTACACTGGCCTGGTGGCACAGGACGACTACAACATCCCTGACTGGCTCAAGCTCAGCTTCTACAAGTCCCGTTCGCAAGACGAATGCCATCTGCAACAGCGAACGATGCTGAATGTCTCGTTGCTGGAGAGCATCCAACAGCGCAACAACAGCATGCAGAAGCAGTTGAAGGCGGACAAGAAGCGTGCAGATGCGAACAAGCAGAGCAGCAGCAGTCTGATGGGCAGGTTGTTGGTGCAAGAGAAGGTGCCCCTTCTCAGCCACGAAGACTACGACGCCAAGGTCTTCAAGTACCAGACAGAAAAGGCGTCGCAAGACAAGTTCACCTACCTTCCCCACCGGAGCACCCGAGTCAAGTACGGAGAAAGAAGAGATCGAGTCAGCTACACCGTTGCAGCTCCTGACCTTTTCAGTGAAGAACAGGAAAACAGGTCCTCAGTCAAAAATGCCTCTGACTTCTCCAAAGACTACCTGTCGCATTCTTTCTCAGGCAAGCTGGACGATGAAGACAATGCTGTGTATTGCAGTCGCATGGTCGGCAGTGTTAATACGCCTTACAACCACTATCGAACGCCCATCAAAGCCAACTCCGATGAATCCAACTCACCCAACCAGCCCAGGAAGACCTTCATTAATCCCTTCTACCCCAGTCTTCTTGGTTTCAAAGTCACCTCCAACAGAACACGCTGGTCTCACGCATACCCAGCTGGTCTTCCGTCCAGTTATTTCACGCACGAACACATAAATAAATCCATTAATTTTTCACCTTCGCGAGAGTCTCTCTACTCTGACGGCTCCAACTCGCAAATGACTGGCCACAGGAGACTTCAAGGCGTTGAGAGGTATTCTGAATGCAGCGAGTCTGCCTTGCATCCAGACTACTACTCGGAAACCCCGCCGAAACACCTCCACCCAAACGATTATTCATCCAGCCTCGCCAGCAGCTACAATGACGTGTGTGGCTCACTCACCCGTTGCAAGTCTTCCATGTCGTCGAAGAATACACTGAGCCACTGCAAACTCTCACAAAAAGACTCATTGAAACAGGATAGTAAAGTAGACCATTTCTTGGTGAACAAGACACTGGACTGGAAAACGATGACTGTTCCTCCCATCCTGCCTATCACCAACGACTACTGCCCCGACAACAAAAACCTCGAGGAGAACTTTCTCTTTGCGGAGTATTCTCTGGTCTCGGAGGAGATCGACAACTACTCCGATGGCATCTATGGCCTGCGTAAGGCGCCCACCTTGAAGGAAGTTTTCGATGAAATGATCTACCAACGGGTGGCTCAAGGCTTTCAGATCGTCATTCCCAAGACCCTTCACAACCACCCTTCCAGCAAAAAGGCCATCCGATACCAACACAACGTGGAGAAGGTGATGCTGAGCATGGGTCGGCTCTTCCACTACCTCACCATCCTCGAAAAAGACATCGTCGTGCGTCGCTACTTCCTCAGACACAACCTGTCGCAGCAGGCCAGCTACGACTACTCGTACCGCTTTCAGGTGCCTGACAGCCTCTACTTCGATAGCTCGGTCACTTGCTTCGAAGCCGAGCCGTTGGACAACTACAACTGGAACTATGTCGACCACCACCTTCTCACTCAAGGAGAAAACACTGCCAATATGGACACGAAAATGAAGTTCTGGAGATCGCGTTTCGTGGTCTTGCCTTCAATAAATACTGGCACCAAAGAGATCAAGAATCAAATAAAAAACGGAATCAAAGACTTTTGGGCAAACGTGTATACTGAAAAGACTAGAAAAGAAAAAGAAGAGCTTGTGAACAACTTCATCAAGTTCATCGAGTCGGTGAACAGCATCACTCCGAGCCAGGCCCGCAGGAACGAGCGCAGAGGCAGTTTGGGGCTGGCATCGGGGTTTCCCTTCCAGAAGACCGAGCCTCTAGAGACGAACGGACACTGCCAGCAGATCGAGCCCTCGAAGAACGAACAGTTCATAAAGTACGAAGAGGGAACTCCTTTGAGCGAGATTGTGCAGGCGATGTTGGACCCCAGTGAGGGCCTCAACTTCATCAAGTGCAACCTCTCGTGGGTGAACCTCCCAAACCACAGCTTCTCCAGTCCAGAGGCCATTTCGTGGCTCAAGAAGCACGTCAACTGCATCAACCCGACCAGTCTCATGAATTCACTCATCGACCACAACTACATCTGCCACGCCTCTGACGATAAGAACAAGCGCTTTATTTTTGGATATAAAATCTATTATATTTTACCAGAGAAGGGAAAATACATGAGCCAGACTGAGGGTTACAAGCCACAGATTGAACAAAACTTTGTTGAGGTTCGAACTTTTAGACAATTCATATTTTAAAGAGTTATGAATAGTGTGTAATGAAATCTTAAAAACCTTTTAAAATTTAATTAGACAATTTTTAGAATTCATAAAAATGCATCTGCTCATTAATTCCTTCAATTTGACGATCTAAAGGTGGAGATTCTGGTAGAAGACGACGAAGACGTATTCTCTCGCAGACGACACACTCAACCACACTCGATGCTCAAAATCCACAATGAAAACCGCCTCCAAGCCTTGGAAATGGGAAAGTCAAAGCCGCTCTACAAGCACGTGCGCATCGACATCGACTACAAGGAGGGACACCGGCAAGAGTGGGGAGTGCTCAAACACCACCAGCTGTACACACCCACTTGCGCCTTCGATCTGGGAATCGAGTGGTTGGTCGCCACTGGCAGCATTTTAGGAGACAAAGTGATCGGCTGGTCTCGCAAAACTGGCACCCAGTTTCATATGCTTCCCATTCCCACCGACCCCTTCGCCCTCCCCTTCCTCAAGCACTCCGACCCTCTGCGTGGTCCCATCTACATCCCCATGGACATCAAATGTCTCGAGGTTGTTGCATACATATATATATATACGCAAGAACTATTCTAAATTCATCTATCATACCTCCTTCCTACACAGTCTCCAAACCGGCCTGAGATGGACCATAGGATGCTGTTGGACTTCCAAGACTCAGTGCTCAAGTCTTTTGGCTTCATGAGGGACCGCTGCATCACGTCACTTTCTCTCTCGGAAGACTACATGATCTCCAAGGTATCCGTGATGTATTTTTCAACAATCTTTCTGGATATTTCCTCCAGATATTATACTCTCTTCTGATAGAATATCGTAAAATACCTATTCGCATATTTTTGAAGAATATATCCCTGACAGAAAGACGAGCTGCCAGAGTACATTCACTGCACGGGCGGGATGCTCATGATGGTGGTGTCGACACTGCACAAGGTGCAGAAGAAGGCGCAGCAGCAGGAAAAGTACGAGGACTTCATCATCAAGCAGTACCACAAGCAGGTCTCCCTCTGCGACTACAAAGCTAACGAGTCGGACCTGTGTTCTCTGCACACTGTCGGTGAGTTCGTTGGATCCCCAGGCAAATTACCCATTAAGAGGATGAAGATTATGTCTATTTTTAAATATATTAAAATATAGCGCCAAGACAAGCAACTGATTAACAGCACTAAATGCACGGCAACGCAGGCTTTTTGTGGGCGTGGAACTTCATGCTGACGAAGCGGTGGAGGACGTCACAGACTGGCGACGAGAAGGTGCATGACGCCATTCTGCAAGACGTGAGGGCCTTCAACAGCAACAAGGGTGGCAGACTCAAGGAGGCCTGGGAGAAGTTCAAACTGAACTACAACATGTGACTCGCTGAATCTTTGTTCGACTATTGAATTGAAAACTACTGTGATCATAGTTCCCATTGGAAAACCTTCCTTTATAGCTGCTCATCATTATTTTGTAAACATTTTTATCAAACATAGAATGGCCTAGAAACTCTTTGGACTGACGCCACATTCTTCATGTATCATATTGAAAATAAAATTGTAAATCACGCTTTTCACTTTATGAAATAAAATTTTAATTATAACAAAAACTCAAAATTCGATTAAAAATATATTTATATGTTCAATAAGAAAAATTAAAAAAGAAGTAACGGTCAGAGCTCGGTGGGAAATTCAGCAAAGCCACTCTTGGGCGTGTAGAGGCGTTTCTTCGTCGTCCCTTTCACTGCCACGACCGGCAGCAATCTTTTTTTGCTGCTGTCGCCAAACATGCTATGACTGGTATTGTTACTGTTATTATTATGATTATTATTGGAAAATGTATTGTTACTGTTGTTGGTATTGTTAGTGCTAATGCTGTTGGAATTGTTGTTAAGTCTTTTGTTGGGGTTGCCATTGTTGAGGCTGGTCGGTTCGTCCCAGTTGAGTTGCAGTGGCGTATTATCGACTCCACTTAATTCTACCGACGTTTTTGAATTGTAATAATTATTAATATTGGTATTATTCTTATTATTAATATTATTACTTGTAATATTATTTTTCTTTTTGTTATAAAAGTTTTTTGCTTCCTTTTGACCAGCGCCTTCACCCCTCTTAGAGGCCTGTTGGTGCATGCGAATTAGGAGTTCGTATGTAAAGATGTTCCAAAATACTGAGAGTACAAGTGTAGTGTTGCACTACCCCTCAGTACATGATGTTAGTAACTAGCATTGCTAGTTAGAAAAAGTGTAAAAAATAGATTAAAAAATATAAATATATATTAAGACTTAAATACAAGGCCGTCTGACCTTTGATTGGCCCACATTCTTCTTGACAGGTTGGTTGCTGAGGCTGCAGAGATGGGTGAGGAGGTTGGAGTGGACTTGGAGGGGGTTGTACACTTGCAGACTTTCCACCTGATGGCGTACAAACACTATTCGTCACAGGCCTCACAAATGAGAATGTCTACATATTTTATTATAAACTTTCATGAACTTGCGTTTTTCTTATATAGGAAAAGTTCTAAAATGAGATAAGAGATTGATTCAAAACTACTACGGAAACTAACAAGGGCGCTCAGATGAGATTAAAAGTGTTATAGGATCATCCTCATCTTCCCCAACCTGTTCGAGTTGCGACTGCACGGCGGAAAGAGAAGGCAGTTGGGTGGGGGAGTGGAGGGGAGGCGCAGGCAGGAGGAGTTCTGAGGTGACGATGGCCTTGAGGAGGAGGCGGGAGGGTGAGGGCAGGATCAGGAAGTGAGGAAGCAGTTGTTGTTGTTGTTGTGCACTAGATGAGTACTGCCTTGACACTCTTTGCACCACCAACAACGCTTGTTCCTTGCATGTTTGTTTGCATTGAATCTATTTAAAGCATAAAAGCAGCCTCATTAGTAAAAAAGGAATTTAAAATAAATAAATTGTACAAATATATAAAAGTCACTTTGGTGGCGAGGAGATGACAGAGGGCTTGGAAGTGTTGTCTGTTCTCGGCCAACTCCTCCCAGTCGAGTCTCCAGCAGGACGTCGACTTGAGCAGCAGAGGCTGTGCGGCAGGCGTGGAGGAAGTTGCATGGAGGTTTATCATCTAATATAATAGTTTGCAAAGTTGCATGGAGGTTTATCATCTAATATAATAGTTTGCAAAGTTGCATGGAGGTTTATCATCTAATATAATAGTTTGCAAAGTTGCATGGAGGTTTATCATCTAATATAATAGTTTGCAAAGTTGCATGGAGGTTAATCATCTAATATAATAGTTTTGGAAAGTTGCATGGAGGTTAATCATCGTATAATAGTTTTAGAAAGTTGAATATTTGTTTGAAAAAGATATGGGCTAACACTCCCGAAGAAGAGTGACTCACACACGCCATCCAACCGCACCACCTTCACCACCTCCAGAATCCGCACTCCACCCCTTCCATCATCACTATCATCATCATCATCATCACCCTCATCGTCGTCTTTTTGTAGATTTTCCAAAGAGTTTTTAAAGGTGAATGACGACGATGATGATGATGATGACAGCGTTGATGAACCCATTGAGCCACTAATTGCTAGGCTGAGGTCCTTGGGAAACCAATTACAAAATTAAAAATAAGACTCAAAATAGTCAAAAATGAATAAATTTATTCACAATTATTTAAATAAAAGATGGAAACTTTAATTAGCACACGATGGCGACATATATATGAAGGAGTGGATGGAGGGCTGACAAGGGCGGGGCAGGAGGACAGATGCAGTGGGTTGACGAACCTCTCTGTCACGTCACACTTGACTCTCAGGCCTGAAGCTGGTGGTGGTGCGAAAGGGGGTGGCTTGCTTTCCGGAATGAGCGCGTGGCAAGAGCGGACAAGCGCCACACAACGAACGCACCGAAGCAGATGCTCAGAAACTCGTGGTCAGCGTCGCCATGGTGAAGCCAGCCCATCAACAAGGCGTGCATCTGCCCTGCCTCTGTGTTTATGTGTGTGTGTGTGCATGTGTGTGTGTGTATGTGTTTGTGTGTGTGTGCAATGTGGTGCCACTTTTTGCAGTCAGTGTGTACAGCTAGCGTGAGTTATGTGTCTCTTAATGAATTAAAGTTATGAAAATAAATTATGAGAAAGTGGTGGTGACGATTTTGATGGTAGTGGTGAATATTATGATGATGATAGCGGTTATGGTTTGGATGATGATGATTATAGTTTTATTGATGCTGTGGCTCTGAAACCTGTCTTGAGGTGCGTGCTCTCTATCAAGCTGTCCAGGCCATCTTGTTCTCCATTGCGTATCAGCAAGAATGTTGTTAAAATGTCGATGATACAATGAACTAACCATTAAATGATTTTAAAGACTCAATAAATAAAAAATAATTAAAAATATTTTAATGATTATTTTTTCTGAAAACCTTTATCGCCATCATCATCTTCTTCATCCTCTTCACAATCATGCTCATCATTATAGCCACACTGGATGATTGCGGACAAGTCCTCCTCAGTTCCCACGTGCACTAGCTGGATCTTCTGCATTGGAGATTCCTCATCACTACTTGCTCATTTGCTCACACTAATACACATGAGAACTACATGAGCAAACTTGGTTATGACAACAACTCCAACATACATACCAACATATTTTGAATACGCATGAAACAACATAAAACAACTTTGTTGAGATAACAACTGCAACAAAAAACTAACCTGAATGTGTTGGAAGTTGAGTTGCTTGGTGACCTGTTGGATGTCCCTCTTCAACTGCTTCTTGTCCTTCTGCATGCTGAAGATTGTGAGTTCCAGGTGGGGAGGAGAAGCCTGAATGGAAATGATTGCTAGTTCAATGATCAAATGTGGAAGAAAATACTAATCAATGATCATTACTTTTCGTTATTTATTGATGTATTGGAAATGGTTAAGAACCAACATTATTTAGAGATTGCACTTGTTTTTCGAACATGGAAAGGCAGTTGAGAATAGCCTCAGAGGCGCTACAGTCGCTTTGATCATGGGCTTCTTCCATCTGCCATCGCAGCTTCGAAAGACTAAGTGCTACTTTAAGAAAATTCCCTCTGATCACTTGCAACGGCAAAAGAATCTTCAGATTTTTAGAGATGATATGACATATATATTAATATAATTATTATTACTAATTATTCAATGATTCATAAAGTTTACCTTGTATGCCGACCCGAAAGTGACAAGACCAAAGTAAAAAAGTCTGGTGTTTTCTTCTAAATGGCATACTAAAGAAAAGTACTTTTCGAGTGCCTGACTTAGCTTGAGACCAGAAGTGGTGTCGAAGTCGGATGTCAAATGAATCAACAATATACGAGCTTTGAAATAGTTTTATTAAATTAAATTGAAAATAACGTTAATTTTGTATAACAAACCGTATTGTTTTAGCAATTTCAAGTTTTTTGGCATTTTTAGGAGAATTTTTTTCAGTGGCAGACGACTTTTAATATGAGACGCGGTGTCTGAAAAAGATACAACTATTTTCTCAACAAATAAATCATTTTAATTAAGAAAAGTAGCAATATTCGAAATGTAAAAAGAATATTTTCAAATACCTATCATCAGACTAATTTTAATTTTATATGATGACAGGAATTCATTTTAGAATTAAACTCAAAGTTGACTTAATTAAATGCAGGATTAAATGAGTTTATTTATCTAATGGTAATATTTTATAATTCCAAAAATATGTATGAGTAGATTGCAAAGCGTATACAAACCTCCACCAAAGTTGAAAGCTTGCTGATTAGGTAATGACCCGCTATACAAATGTGTTTGTATAAAAACTAAAATCATTTTAATATAACATCCTTTAATTTATTCTGTAAATAGTATTTGTGAGTTTTAATCGTGCTCTTCCCCACCACCACCCCCTCTGCCATCCTCGCTTTACAATATGTCACAGGATGGGATAATTACATGGCCACAAATAGGATGTCCATAAATACAATATTCATTCAATCAAACGCTTAATCAAATCAACACAGAGCTTTAATATTTAAAACAATTTGAAAGTTAATGTGGAAATTCTCAACACCACTTGCCACACCCACTCACGTATTTCTACAATACAATTCGTTACCATAACAAGCAAGAGTCGGTGGAGGTTAGACATAGATGTAGACAATTGTATTGTCTTACAGTAGTAGTAGTACTGGTGGTGATGACGATGTTGGCAGTGTAATGTGTGGCGTGGATGAGCATGTTTCAAACGTACACCTCCACCACGCGCACATACACTTTGTTAAATAAAATGAACAATATGAGATACTTAGGCGACAACAGCTTTGGCTGCCCCAGCTCAACAAAGATATCAAATTATCTTTACAATCTCAAAGAAAAGTTACTCAAGCTATGATGGAGATGATAGAAAAATCAAAAAAGAATTATAAATACGATAATAGAAAGGTATTAATATTGAATTGACGATTAGTAATTTAATTAGATTAAAGCTAATGGAATCGATATATGAACCTATTAAGACTTGTAAGTGCCTTGGCGTGAGCGCAAAAATCGGAGATGGGAGGTGAGGTAATGAAATGCTAGTTGGACAGAAAGATGATGATGATGATGGTGGTGGATGTGATCCTGATGATGATGACGATGATGATGATGATGATGATAATGATGAGGGATGAGATGATGATGGCAGTAGTAGGATTAGTGGAAGCCACAGTTATCAATTGTGCATGTTAGAGCTTAAATGAATTCTCAGTAGTAGTAGTAGTAGTAGTAGTAGTAGTAGTAGTAGTAGTAGTAGTAGTAGTAGTAGTAGTAGTAGTAGTAGTAGTAGTAGTAGTAGTAGTAGTAGTAGTAGTAGTAGTAGTAGTAGTAGTAGTAGTAGTAGTAGTAGTAGTAGTAGTAGTAGTAGTAGTAGTAGTAGTAGTAGTAGTAGTAGTAGTAGTAGTAGTAGTAGTAGTAGTAGTAGTAGTAGTAGTAGTAGTAGTAGTAGTAGTAGTAGTAGTAGTAGTAGTAGTAGTAGTAGTAGTAGTAGTAGTAGTAGTAGTAGTAGTAGTAGTAGTAGTAGTAGTAGTAGTAGTAGTAGTAGTAGTAGTAGTAGTAGTAGTAGTAGTAGTAGTAGTAGTAGTAGTAGTAGTAGTAGTAGTAGTAGTAGTAGTAGTAGTAGTAGTAGTAGTAGTAGTAGTAGTAGTAGTAGTAGTAGTAGTAGTAGTAGTAGTAGTAGTAGTAGTAGTAGTAGTAGTAGTAGTAGTAGTAGTAGTAGTAGTAGTAGTAGTAGTAGTAGTAGTAGTAGTAGTAGTAGTAGTAGTAGTAGTAGTATTAGTAGTAGTAGAAGTAGTAGTAGTAGTAGTAGTAGTAGTAGTTGTAGTAGTTGTAGTAGTAGTAGTAGTAGTATTAGTAGTAGTAGTAGTAGTAGTAGTAGTAGTAGTAGTAGTAGTAGTAGTAGTAGTAGTAGTAGTTGTAGTAGTAGTAGTAGTAGTAGGAGTAGTAGTAGTAGTAGTAGTAGTAGTAGTGGTAGTAGTAGTAGTAGTAGTAGTAGGAGTAGTAGTAGTAGTAGTAGTAGTAGTAGTAGTAGTGGTAGTAGTAGTATTAGTAGTAGTAGTAGTAGCAGTAGTAGTAGTAGTAGAAGTGGTAGTAGAAGCAACCCCTTATACTGGTGTTTGCAGCATGGCCCTGAAGTGTCCCACCTCAGCAATGCTCTGAGACAACCTAACAAAGTGGATAAAACTCAATTACAATACAATACAATACAACGACGAGTATTATTAACGTGGCGTAAACCCGGACGGGCTTCAAGACCACAATTGAAACTACTTAATTGAAATCAATGAAAAAAAATTAATCAGAACATTTTAATTAAATTTTATTTTATTTTAAATATTTAATGTAATTCAATTAACGAGGTTATAAGGTTAAGACACAACGCCACACCACCGCCACACCACAAACCTTCCAAAGGCATTGATCAAAGCGACCACTTCTCCCCTGGTCAGTTGGAAGGGAAGTCCTGCAGCGATGGTGGCGCCTGTAGTTGTAGCTGTGGTGGTCGATGTGGTCGATGTGCTTGATGTGGTGGTGGCGTGGTCTTGGTCAGAGAAGAGGATCTTCAAGGCTGTGCTCATGCCGGTGAACTGCACCTTTCGTGGTTGGGAGGTGCTTGTGCGACAATATCCCCATCATCATCATCATCACCAAAAGCATTATCAAAAACCACCAAGATCATCATCATCACCAAAGCATTATCAAAAACCACCAAGATCACCACCAAAAGCATTAGCAAAAAACCACCAAGATCATCATCATCACCACCACCACCTACTTTTCCCCAAAGGCGGCACTTGTCACAGCCGACGCAGTCCATGATGACGGAGATGTTACGGAAGTGAACTTTGAAGTCCCCCTGGCGAGTGTTTGGAAAATTATAATGAAAATGAATAGCAATAATACTAATAAAAAAAATAAAATGGTAATAAAAAAAATAATAATAAAATAATAAAATTATAATAATAAAAGAATAAATGTTAATAATAAATAAAAAAATAATAATAATAATAATAAAATAATAATAAAATATTGAAAAACAACCATGAGTTTCTTGAAGTCTCCCTGGAACAGGACGTTTTCATCGAAGTGTTTGGGAAAGGTGCTGTGGTGGGGGGAGTGGAGGAATTGAGGAGTCAATGGTATGACAAGATTGTCATAAAGGTTTTAAAAAAGTAATCATTTGTATTTTATTTTTTTATTTTTCTTTTTATTCTTATTTTCTTTTTTATTTCTCTAAAAGTTTAAAATCATCAGTAATAAAGCTACACCAGCAACAACAGCAGCAGCAGCAACAACAACAACAACAACAACAACAAATGGTGGAAGTGCAGTGGTGGTTATGGAGGGTGAGGTGGTTAGTGACGTCTGGTTGGAAGCAGCAAGGGTACTCTGTACAGCCCATGATGCTGAACTCCGAGCCATCAGCTTAGCAGCAAAGTGGATCGTTGAGCACCAGCCAGGCAGAGCGACCATCTTCACCGACAGTAAAGGAAGCGTCGAAAGCCTACAGAACACAGCAAGATTCGACGATCCGCAGCTCAGTAGGACAAAGGAGGATCTCATGAGAGCCAGCCGAAGCAATGAGTTGACAGTTCAGTGGATTCCTGGACACACTGGTGTTCAAGGTAACGAGGCGGCAGACAAAGCCGCACTCACCGCAAGCCAAGGCGAGCAACCACAGTCTGTCACATGGTCGGCAATCAAGAGTATCCTCAAAAGAAGTATGAAACTTCCTGAGCTGTTGGATCCCAGACGAAAACGAATCTACGGTGCCCCACTGAAAAGGGAAGATGGCACCGGTAGGCGAGCAGAGACACTTCTGGCCCAGCTACACAGCGGCCACTGTCCAGCCACAGCGTTCTACCGAAGAAAAATCCTGAAAGAAGACGCCACCTGTGAGCTGTGTTGTGAAGTGGAGACCAACCCACACCACTTCTGGGACTGCAAGAGCAGCAGAAAAGAGAGAGAGGAGCTTATCCACACCGATCAATGCGATGAGGCTCTGAGAGAGAAAGGGGGGAGGTGTTCACCTACCTTCTCCGCATGAGACCGGAATGGTTCGGTCATGCGGGATAGGAACAAAGAACTAAAAGCGTTTACAACAACAACAACAACAGCAACAACAACAACAGCAGCAACAACAACAACAGCAACAACAACAAAAACAGCAGCAACAACAACAACAGCAACAACAGAAAAGGCACAGAGCAGACGCCAAGATGCAACACCTGAGACTGTCCAGAAGCCTGATCACCAAGTCCTTCACTTGCTCGTCCTGCTCTGCATTGCCCGTGAAGTAGTCCATCTGAGGGTTGGTGACGTCATCACAATCATTACCACTTCCTTTAATTTACTATCATCATCATCATCATCGCCATCATTATCATCATACTTTTCATCACCACCACCACCCTTACCACCACAATAGCCCTTACGACAACCACAACAACCACCACCATCACCGCCACAACCACAACCACAACCACCACCACAACCACCATCACCACAACCACCACAACCACCATCACCACAACCACCACAACCACAACCACCATCACCACAACCACCATCACCACAACCACCACAACCACCATCACCACAACCACCACAACCACCACAACCACAACCACCACCACCACAACCACCACAACCACCATCACCACCACAACCACAACCACCATCACCACCACAACCACAACCACCACAACCACCATCACCACAACCACCACAACCACCATCACCACAACCACCACAACCACCACCACAACCACCACCACAACCAACACCACCACCACAACCACAACCACCACAACCACCTTCTTGAGGTAGGGGGCGGCTTTGACGAGAGCTCTCATCTCGACGAGGTAGGCGAAGTACATGTTGGCGAGTCTCTTCGGCCCTTCGCCCCACGTGAGCGATGGCTCGAAGCGTTTCATGAACTCGTCGAGTTTCGGACCCCAAGCCGGTTGGTCGAATGCCGTTTTGGCTGTGTGTGTGTGTGTGGGTGTGTGTGTGTAGTTATGGTGGGGGTGTATGTGTGTGTGAAACTATCTCCACCCTCACCCCCCCACACACACACACACACACACACACACACAACACACACACACACACACACACACACACACACACGCACACACACACACACACACACGAACACACACACACACACACACACACACACAAACACACACACACACACACACACACAAACACACACACACAAACACACGTGGTATGAGCCAGTTGGCTGTGACGTCGACGTTGATGCTGGTGTGGAAGCCTGAGATGAGCTTGTAGAACGTCTTCTTCTCCAGACACATGCCTGTGCAGTTATGATGATGATGATGATGATGACGACAATGATCATGATGATGACGTCGATGATGGTGATGATGATGATGATAATGATAGATATGCACTCACCATCGTTGGAAGCGAAGTCTCCATAGGGTGCCTTCTCGGGCCTGTTGTGGGCGTTTCAATTAAATCTTTTTCCACGCACATGCACCATTCTCCATAACAAACTACACCAACCCTCCCCCTCCCTCTTGCCTCGAGTCATGGGCCTACCCCTACCACTAAACCTTCTCCATCCCTTAAATCCTTCATCCCAAAGTCGTACTGGACCATTCACAACCCCCCCGCCCCCCAATCTCCACAAACAACACTCTCCCCTCCACGAGCACCCTCTGACTGACTGGAAGCAGTTCTGGTCGTAGATCAGCTTCCACACGTTGACGGCAGAAGCGCCAGAGTAGCCGGTGAACCTCTCAGGGTTCAGAACCAGGTCATAATACACTGCGTCTGGTGACTCGGTGTCTGTGTATGTGTGTGTGTGTGTGTGTGTGTGTGTGTGTGTGTGTGTGTGTGTGTGTGTGGTGTGTGTATGTGTGTGTGTGTGTGTGTGTGTGTGTGTGTGTGTGTGTGTGTGTGTGTGTGTGTGTGTGTGTGTGTGTGTGTGTGTGTGTGTGTGTGTGTGTGTGTGTGTGTGTGTGTGTGTGTGTGTGTGTGTGTGTGTGTGTGCAGTTGTGGGTGGTGTATGTGTGTTGGTGGTGTGTAGATTGATCTGGTTATAGATTTTCATGTTGAAAAGTTGTTGATGGTCGTTGCGTAGAGAGGCTTGTGAATGCGAATCTCTGAGACGCACGCATGAATGCGAATCTCTGAGACGCACGCAGCTGAATGCTTCAACGCAGAAAACGCTCGCTAGATTAAGAAGAAATCTTAAATAATACAAATATTTCAAGTACAAAGAACAACTACAACTACAATGTAGTCGATAAGGCTTCAGAGGAAATCTAGGTTTTCATATCGATTGGCATCACCTGTCTAATTCTGACTGCCTAGTGCTTCTGAAGAGAGCAGCACTAACGATTACAATTATTGTTGAGTTGTGCTGAAGTGCCTTGTTTGGTTGATTAATGCCCAGAAATATGGGAGAATAAGGTAATAAGGTAGAAAATAAAGTGGTAGAAAAGAGGCGCGGTAAATGGAGCAGACGTTGAAAATGTTGCAAATCGGGTTGTCACCTTCCAGTTCGCAGAAGTTGTGTTGCATCTGATCGTGCCTGGTCCACTTTTTGAAGGACTCCTGGTCCTCTTTGCTGTTGTTGTTGTGGTTGTTGTTGTTGTTGTGGTTGTTGTGTTGTGGTTGGTTGTGTAGTTTCGCTGTTGTTGTAGTTCTGATTGTTGTGTTTTAGTTTTGGTTGTTGTTGTGTTGTGGTTGTTGTTGGTTGTTGTTGGTGTTATTAATGATTGTATTGTTGAGTTGTTGCGTTGGTTTTGTAGTGGTTATTTTTGTGTTCGGGTGCTTGTTGTTGTAGTTGTGGTAGTTGTTGTGGTTGTTTAAGTTATTGTGGTTGTTTTAGTTGTTGTTGTGGTTGCAAGCCATTTGAGCACCTGATGGTAACATCGAGCTTTCCCAGTTTGTCTTTCTTGCAGTCACCCCCGCCAACTGCGTCCTCGTTCATCTCTTTCGAGTACTGTGTAATAGAAAAGTGTGCTAGTCGAGTGTGGTGGATTGTGGTGCAAGTGGCTGCGAAGATACTTCTTTGAGGAATAAGTGAGTGTTCAAAAGGAAAACATGATTATTTTGAGAATTAATTCTTCTCTAAGAAACATTAATAATAATAACATTTTAAATATTAGTAATAATTATTGGAATAATACTAATAATATTTAAAAAATTTGTTAAAAAACCTTGTTTTTTTCATGGGAATTGTTGTTTTTGAAACCTGCAGGCAACTGGTCCTGCAATAGAGAAACCATTTTACTTATGAAACTTCAAAGGTTTTTGATATTAAAGCCATATGTAGTACCTTTCTGCCCATCACTTCTTTACCTATACTCTCAAAATTGTTTCACACCACTCACTACTACTCCAAACAACCCCCAACCACTCCACAAGCACCCACAAGCCCTCCAAAACAAGCTAAAACCACCAACAAGCACCCACAGACACTAAGAAATCCTCTTCCCCACAACTATCTGAAACCATCTAAAACCACACACAGCTACCCAAGAACACCCACAACCACCTACAACCCTCCCCCCAACTACCCAAATCCACCAAAACAACCTCAGAACACTCATTGACAGCACAGCTCTTGGATGAACACTTTCCACCACTTGTCTTTTGCTCAAATTTACATCGTTTGAAAATATTCACCTAAAAATAAAATAATTTTTTTTTTGCATTTTCTGTTTAATAATCCAATAAAATAGTTTGTTTGTGTTCTTAAAAGCTAAGAAATCTTTCAAGTTGAAAATATTATTTACAAACTTAAGGATAGTGGTTTAATGAACATGGTTATCTTCATTATGAAATATTATGAAATCGCAAATAAAAATTTAAGAGAAAGCATATTCTTCGTCACACCTTGTAGAAACGAAAGTAGTCTCTCTTGATGAGATTTGAGAGGAGAGGGGCTACATGGAAGTTGTTGAAGTTGTCAATGGTGTGCCCTTCATCACACCCACACATCTCTATCTCACCGTCTTTCTGCCAGTTTTTATGAATAACATTGATTTATGTGTCATTTATTTAGGCTATGAAAATTATTAAATGCTCTGATGGATTGCGGTGAATATAAATTTTATATTATAAAATAAAATTGAAACATATTTCAAATTTTACCTTGCAGAAACATTGATCAAGAGTCGATTCTGCCAACGATGCTAAATACAACCACACAGATAAAAAGTAGACATTTAAAATTTTCATTTTCGTTTTTCAAAAATTGTTTCGGCTTGCTGATTGGTTATTTTGAAACTTTTTAAAAATAAACTCTTGTAACCATCGTCATTTAAACTCGTTAAAAGCGCTTAACTGGATAATTTAATATATACCAAAAAGTATCATCACATATTTAATTTTGATAATGAAATTACCTAGCTTCATTTATCACTGTTTAAATATGAATAGATCGTTTTTAGATTTCGACGAACGTGCTAGTTTGCTATTGGTTGCCTAAGGTGAACTTTGAGACTGATAACTTGAAGCCTTTTCAGTTTTATTTTTCTAATCGATAAGAGAATTAAAAAAACAGCATTCCCTATAAAACAGAGGGAGGTTGTTCGATGGTGGGAGAGTATTGAATCAGTCAACTTGTATGTACGTCTTATATGATCTTGAAATTCAAATGCATGGATATGTCTTCAATTTGTCTTTTTGAAGAAACTTGTTTCGTTTGCTCACACAAACGAAGTCTAATTGTAATTGTTTGTTAAGTGCATCCACAGAAACACGTAGATACGTGGGACGTCTCAATTTCTCGACCATAAAACACTTTAAAATGTTTAAAAAAAGAAAGTTTTAATAA
>OX030961.1:7361919-7369419 GCA_943735955.1 Piscicola geometra
CATCTATCCCAAAGGTACACTTCAAACGTCATTTTTAAACTTTTATTATTTCCAAATTCAAGAAAAATGTTCGAAAAAATGAATATTTCAAATTTACACTCACACAAAAGAAATGTTTATAGACAGAAATCGCCAAAATATTGCTCCGTTGTACAATCACAAAATGTTTTGGAGAATAAAAAGAAGTATATTAATAATAATAAAAATAATAATTTATTTTAAAAAAAATTTCCTCATCATCATCATCCCCAGGGTCTCCACATAGAGTCATCGGAAGAGTCGGGTGTGAGGAGGAGGGAGGAGTGCAGGGAAGGATGGAAGGATGACGTATGTGGTGATGATAATGATGAAAACGAATTGTAAGTTAATGAAGAAGGTGATGATGATGATGATGATGAAACGGGTGGAATGGATGATGATGAAACGGGTGGAATGGATGTTGATGATGATGATGATTGTTGAATCTTTGCTTGCACACCTCCATAGCTTCCCCCATCACTTTCCACCTTCACTTTCGGGATAATCGTCTGCAAACTACTCAAATAACTAACATCATTATCACCACCACCCTTGTTTCCACCTACCCCTTTATAGCTATAGTCGATACCATCCCCATAGACATCATTACCACCACTACTACTATCATCACTACCAGCTCTACTACTATCATCCCTAACAGCTCTGCTACTGCCATTACTAGCGCAACAACCAATGCTTTTATCTTCAAGAGAGGTGGAAGAGATGGTGAAGGAGGAATTGTTGTTGAATTTGTTGTTGTTTGTGTTGCAGTTGTTTTTGTTGTTGTTGAGGGGCATTGGAGCTTGGTAAGTGTTTGTTGTTTTGAGATTGTTGAGGGGGGATGTGCTTTTTGAAGAGTCGAAAGAAATTCGTTTGTGAGTGGTGGAAGGAAAGGTGCATGGAGTGAATGAAGAAGAGGAACTGAGGAAAAGAGTGAAAGAAGGAGTGATAGACTGAGTGAGAGAAGGTGGAGGAGGTGTCATGGTGGAGAGTGTCGTTTTGTGTCGTTTGATGTTCTGTTCGTTGTTGTTTTGGCTGAGAGGTCGTTTGCGTGGTTGTTGTTGTTGAGTTGTCGTTGTGGTTTTTAATGAGAAGATTTTTGACTGGGGTAATTGTTGTGTGCTTGTTGTACTACTGTTGCTCAATATCTCGTTGTTTTGTTGACTGTATGTTGCATTAGAGTCAATGTTGTCATCAGTAATTGTGTTGTTGTTGTTAGTTGTGTTGTTAGTTGTGTTGCAGCTAGTATTCCCATTGGTGTGGCTATTGAGTGTTGCATTAACTGCATTGTGTTTTTCCTTGTTTAGGCAACTCGATAAATAATTTAAAAGTTGTGTTTGCAAGATCGTGTTTCCTTTGGGGGAATTAGTCACACCCCTCTCATCAACACTGCTGTGGCTCTTGTTGTTGCTGTCGTTGAAGAAGTTTCCCACCAGCCTGAGACACCTCATGTAGCCACTAACATAACAACTCCACGCTGCTTCTGCCTTTGCGGTCGCTTGATCTGTCATGTAGAGGTTTGCAAATATGTCTAAAACGCTCACTACAACAACATCACTTTCTACAACAATACTACAACCCTATCTTCTGCAACACTCAACACAACATCCTCTTCTGCAAGACCATTTCTTGAAAATTACCGAAACAACAATACAACAACTAAATGCAACAACATCAACTACAACAAAAACAACAACTGCAACAACAACACATACCTTCTTGTTGACTCATGAGTTTTTTGAGATGAGCCACCGTCAACTCCAACACATCAGCCTTTTCCAGCTTCGAGAAGGCCACGGTGTTCTGCAGGGTGGAAGAACGGAAATGAAAAAAAGAATATATAAATGAATAATTAATTAAATAAATAAATAACATTGAAAAGTGAAATAAAAGTTATTTTAGTAAGAAACCATATTTAAGGGTTTAGTCAGATCATTAAACCGTTCAAGATTTGCTGCAAAGTTGGTGGCAGCATTCCAAAATGGCAGTCAGGGATGCAAGCAATTAATCTGATCGATTCAGGGTGTTACTGTTTAATTCCAGGCGGAGTGACACGTGATTGGATGACGTCAGAACATAACGTGATGAGGCGCTTGATTATTTTAATTAATGCCAGCTTCTCATTAAGGGAGGAAGGCAGTGGTGGAGGTGGGTTGTTCAGGCATGCATTGAACACAGTGGCAAACTCATTACAGGAGCATGTTCCAGTGATACCAAGGTATTTTGAGAATACGAGCGCATTCCAATGCAACCTAGTTGCATAATTACCCCATTAAGACGACATCATTTGTGGCCACTCAGGCGTTTCAAAAGTAAGTCAGCGTGACCTGTTCAGCATGTCATTACGTCATCGACACCGTTCGTGATGTCATAATTTAGGTTTTGTTTCCTCTTGAAGAGGTTCGAGGGGAATTCCGCTGGTGTTTTGTCAATCGAATAAGTTGGTCAGACGTTGCAGCGGGTTGTTAGCAAATTCGCTCACAAGAAGGAACTTGTAATACATGTTATACGTGTGGACAGCATTAAAGAGTCAGTAATCAGTGAGACATCTTAAGAAAAAATAAGATTAAAATACCATTTAATAAAACCGAATGAATACAATTCAAAGAGCTAGAAGACAAAAGGCTACAATGCCATTCTTACATCACCCTAAATAACAATGAAACAAGTGGCGAAAACCCGAGTGATTCTCGGAGCCCCACTGAAACGTGGTCTCGCTTAATTCAATTATCACATTCGCCCATATTTTGACACCTCTATTTATCTTACCATGCCTCTTTCTAATTGCATGCTTGTGTGTCTTTGTGTGCTTATGTCTGTATGCTTTTGTTTGCCTTTCTGTATTTTTTTGTATGTAAGTGGGTGTATGTTTATATGTAGACATGTTTCTGTAGGATTTCGTCTGGGTCATTATGTTGTCATGGAGACAAGAAAGTGAGACTTAAGTCTGAACTGACCACTGATATTTGCATATTCTCACCTCAGTCACTTCTATTTAGGGCATGCAAGGTCATAAACAAGACATCTCTCGGATCAGGTGGCAGTCAAATAGGTCAAAGGTTAAACGAGGTCAAGCTGGACAAGATCTGGCGTTTTACAGAATGGCTATCATATGTTTGATGAGAGTAGTCATACAAATTATAATATTCTTTTTATTATTTTTCTTAATTTTATTTTTCTATATTTGTATCCCTACAAGTTCTCCAAGAATATACTCCAAGAGTGCTTGTGTCAGTGTGCTGTGCGTTGGGGCGTGATGGTGAAGGTAATCACATACTAATGTGCCGCTGTGTGTGTGTTTGTGTGTAGGTATGTGTGTGTGTGTAGGTATGTGTGTGTGTGTGTATGTTTATGTGCACTTGTGTGCACTTGTTTGTAGGTATGTGTGTCTATGTGTGTGTGTGTGTGTGTTTATGTGCACTTGTGTGTGTTTGTGTGTAGGTATGTGTTTATATATATATATATATATATATATGTGTGTGTGTGTTTATGTGCACTTGTGTGTGTGCGTGCATTCCAAGCTTGCCAGGACGCTTTCGAATGAGTGAGTTACACAACGCCAATGCGAGCAATTAGCGCAACCGATGAGCGAAAGGAGCAAATGTTAGGGAGATGTGCGTGCAAGGTGTGAGCATGATCACGCATGTGTGAATGTGAGGTTTTGTGTGGGGCTGACAGTGTGTGTATGCGTTTGTGTATATGTGGTGACAGTATGTTTGTGTGTTAATGACAATATGTGCGTGATTGTTTGTGTGTTAATGACAATGTGTGTGTGGTTGTTTGTGTGCGTGTGTTTAGAGTATTTGCATGTGTGAAGTGAAAGCATGTCAAGACTATCTTGGGCAGCGTGCAAACAGAAAAAACTTTTCGGACGGTGTCATTGAAAACTGACAGTTTGGTCTTATAGGAGGTTCTCTTAAACATTCTTTCATTCATTCTGAAGAACGCTTTCAACAAATTGACTGGCCCCCACACCCTCAATAACTCTTCATTCCACATTCTACCGACAAAAGTATTGCAATCTCCTACTACGAACGAAAAATTTTTTTTGATAAAATAAAAATGGCAATTATTTTGAATTTATATTTTCCGATCACTTCTCCAAGCACTCTCACCTCCTGCTTGATGACGTCGACGAGCAGGTACTTGAGGTGTTCGAGGCTCCGGTTTATGCGGGCCCTACGCCGCTTCTCTAGGAGAGGCTTGTTGCTCTGTTTTTGTGTGTGGTTTTAGGTGTAGTTGTTCGTGTGTAGTTGTTCGCGTGTAGTTGTATGTGTGGTTGTAGTTTTGTGTGTGTAGTGTTGTGTGTGATTGTATATGTGGTTGTATGAAACACACAAACCTTCCTGAGCTCCGCCTTGGACATGCCCTCGTTCTCCTGGTTGGCCACCCCGGCATACGAAGCCCTCTCGAACATCACAAACAACTTTCAAGTCCTTCGAGAAACAAAAGCCCCTCCAATTCAACTGCTCTTTCCTGCCAAAGATCAGCTTTCCTTTACTGAAAAAGTACACTTTCTTCACGAATGGCAACTCTAAGCGAATAACAACTGGCGATGTGGGTTCCTTTATATACCAGAACCCCGAACCGATTGTATATGTATATGTGTGTGCGCGCGGTTTATGTATATGTATGTCTGTGTATGTGGGAATGTATGGGATCATTCCAACACACGCATACATATACATATACCCACTTAAATACCTTTGCACATATAACAGTATACAAATGTTCACACGCACACCCTAATCACAGTGGGTGCTGGACACGGACAATGCACACGTCAAACTTTGCACCAATCACATTCGAGGGTTCGGCATTCCTAGAACACGTGACTCGCTTGTGACTTAGAAGGGTGTGTGAATGGATTTGTGAATGGATGCGTGAATGGATGTGTGAATGGATGTGTGAATGGATTTGTGAATGAATTCGTGAATGGATGTGTGAATGGACGTGTGAATGGATGTGTGAATGGATTTGTGAATGGATTTGTGAATGAATTCGTGAATGGATGTGTGAATGGATGTGTGAATGGATGTGTGAATGGATGTGTGAATGGATGCGTGAATGGATGTGTGAATGGATGTGTGAATGGTTGTGTGAATGGATGTGTGAATGGATGTGTTAATGGATGTGTAAATGGATGTGTGAATGGATGTGTGAATGGATGCGTGAATGGATGTGTGAATGGATGTGTGAATGGATGTGTGCATGGATGTGTGAATGGATGTTTGGTTGTAAAACTAAATATGTTTTTTGATTGAACGGTTGAAGTAAAATTTGTTGGGACATATTTCAACTTTCTTTTGACTATAAAAATTTATTTTATTTTACCTACAAACGCAATAAACTATACACAAAATCACACACACACATATATAGACAAACACACACACATATATAGAGACACACACACACATACAGACACACACACAAACCCTAAATACGCCCAATAAAACCGTTTCACTTTCTAACATTCCAAATCTTTCCTTGTAACTTCAAAGTCAAAGAGTTTGCGTGTGCATGAAGATAGCTCGTATGTGATTAGGTTTGTACGTGACTTAGTGTGTGTGTTCGTGTAGGTACTTGTACTTGACATTGTGTGCGTGTGTGAATATTTAGTGTACGCGGGAAGAGGGTGTGGCGCATCAAAGGATGTGTGTATGTGATGATCATATGCAAATGCATCATCAGACCCTTCTGAGGTATCACATACGCCTGTGTGGATAAGTGTTTGTGCACGGATGGATGGAGGGATGATCAAAAGAGGAATAATGGATTGAAATGGAAAGATTCCGTTCAGTCAAGAAGCCTAACGATCTTTTGAGTAGATGCTTTCTAGGCATCATAACGACTATCATCATCATCATCATAACGACTATCATCATCATCATAACGACTATCATCATCATCATAGCTACTATCATCATCATCATAACTACTATCATCATCATCATAACTACTATCATCATCATCTTCATTACTACTATCATCATCATCATAACTACTATCATCATCATCATAACGACTATCATCTTCATCATAAGGACTATCATAATCATCATAACTATTATCATCTTCATAACTTTTATCAACATCATCATTATTACCACTAACAATGCCACACATTACTACCAACAGCATTCCCTACCCGAATCATTACTAACACCCCATCACTATCTCCACTACTCCACTCATCACCACCACTTTCCAATTCACTTCACATAACCTAATCATTGTCTCTCAACCTCCACACTGACACCAATCCCACGAATACACCGCGTTTAAACTCTCCTATAACCATCTTTGAGCATGAACCAGGATATACCAGTGTCAAAAAGAACAGCTAAGACTAAAACAATACAAACTCAAGTAGCAATTTGTAGCAATGCTGGTAACAATTAGTGGCATTAGTCCCCGAAGGTTTAAAACATTGTAATACTTCGTAACAAGTTAAATCATTGCGTAATTCAAGTAATATTTAAACTGCAGTTACTTCCTTTACTAGAGTCACTTTCAACTATTACGGAGGTTTTCATTGGAAATTTCATTCTTTAAATGAAGCGCTACTTAATACAGCTACTTGTGACGCTGATCTGCTGGAGAGTTAGTGGTGTAATCAATGCCAGAGGGCTCCAAAATCACTCGTATCGACGCCTCTTTAATTAAACTTTTTTCGCCTTGCATTCTAGTGCGACAGGCCATGTGGTTGTTGTCGACGCAAGCTTCATCACGCTGATATTCCATCTCTTTCATCTCCACCTTCCAACCCACACTTTTTGATTCCACATTCCCTCACTTTTGTATTCAACTTTAACTTCCTCTCCACCAACAACACCATCTCCATTAACACTACGTCAACAACACCACCATCACCACCACCATCAACAACAACACCACCAACACCACCATCACTATTTGCACCACCACCAACAACAACACCACCACCATCTTCTCAACCACCACCATCTCCTCAACCATCACCATTTGCACCACCACCAAGAACACCACGTCAATCCACCGCAACCAAGGCTTCAACACATCGCCATTAGGAACTCATTTAAATGCGAAAGAGCCATCGGATCGTGCTAACACATTGCAATAACGACCCTTTCTTATTTAAATCGTCTTTTAACGCTTCAATTATTGCTCCATTATCGCTTCCAACGGATCTGCAACTGATTTATCATGTCACCCCGAACCAAGTGGTCGATATAATTCATTAAAAAAAGGTCATTTATGAATTTTTTTTTAAATTTTTGGTTATATTGTTAGAATTGAAACTACCACCTTGCATCAGCACCAGCAAAGAAATCAATTATTAAGACCTCTCCAACGACGGTGAGCTAACCACAAAGAAGACAACCAAAAACAATGGCAACTTGAACATCAACACCAACCGCAGCCCAAGTCTTCAGCACGCAGTGACAGATGAAGCATGCAAATGTGTCTAGACCTCACGTCTCCTCGCAAGACACTTTC
>OX030961.1:7376919-7386919 GCA_943735955.1 Piscicola geometra
CAAGACGCCAAAAGTGAACCCACCAAAAGCTATATACCCCATTTGGATGATCATCATAACGACGCAATCTTCGAAAAAGTTGAAATAAAAATATGCATTCTTGAGTCGGCCATCTTGGAAGAAGGATGTGCTGTGGAGTTCAAGAAATTGAACAGCAGTCTGCAAGCCTTGATGCACCACTTCTATGGCATTGCGCCACATCAGAGCAGTGGTCTATCTAATGGTCTCAGCAGTGTGGAGGAAGGAAAAGGTGAGTTTGTATGTTTTTATGCATTATTTTACAACTTGATAATCATTTTAAATTAGGATTGTGTGCACAATTATCTGAGTTTACATTGAAATGCAGTAAAGTCATAGAAATTGAGCCTAGTGAGAGTATTTCTTAAAATTTTAATAAATTATTTTTCTCTCATTCACACTACAGGAAGAGGAAGAAAGAAAAAAGTCGTATCATCATCATCGCCATCATCTTCATCATCATCATCATCATGCAAGTTCGAGAAACTGTATGCGGACATCAGAAAGATGCAGAAAAGAAATGGCATTGGTGATAGTAATAGTATTGTTGGAAAGGGATGCAATGGTGATGATAGTAGTATTAGTCGTTCTAGTAATAGTAGTGTTGGCAAGGATGGCATAAACTTGCAGCCTAGTAGTTTGCGGCCACAGCTGCGCAGGTACCAACGGCAGGCGCTCGAGTGGATGTTGGCGAGGGAGGCCTTCTGGAGCGACAGGCCGCTCTTGGACGATGCTCAACTCGTCATCAGTGCGTATGCCATTGCCATTGTGTTCATCTCTTGCTGTTTATATTACTCTTTAATGGCCACAATGCTTGCTTATGCCTTAGTAATCATCCCTTTTTAATGGTTGTAACATTGCCTTTTAATTATTTATTTGGTTTTATTATTTTTATTATTATTATTATAATTATGTTGCATATTTAATTATTAATTGTAAATTATCACGTGAGCATTCTTGTTGAAGGAGAGTCGTTGGTGAGGGTGGTGCTGTTCGATGGCTCTCGTCTCTTCTTCAACCAAGTCCTTTCAGTGTGGGTGCTGATGATGATGATGATGGTTGTGCCGATGATGATGATGATGTTGATGGTTGTGCCGATGATGATGATGATGGTGATGGTTGTGCAGATGATGATGATGATGGTGCTGATGGTGGCTGTTTTGATTAAATTCATTTATTTCCGTATTCTTAAATTAAATATGTAAATTGATAATGTATTGCAGGCTCCTTAAAGACTCAAAAAGCAACAGAAAAAACACCAATGAATTCCACAACAACAACAGCAACCGCAGCAACAACAGCATCAACAACAACAGCAGCAGCAGCAACAACAAGCTGGTCAGGGGAGGCATCCTGGCAGATGAGATGGGTCTCGGAAAAACCGTGGAGATGCTCGCTTTGATACTGCTGCATCCCAGGAAGATGGATGCCAGTAACAACAACAACAACAACAAAAATAACAGTATTAGTAATAATAAGAATGATAATAATAGTAATAGTCATGATGATTATAACAATAATAATAATAATAATAATGGTCAACTAAGTAGGCTGACAAATGGTCCAAATAAAAAATATGTAAGCAAGAAACTTTTGATTGGAGGAAAAAACGCTAAAGGAGAAAGGAAGGTGGGTGGACTTTGACATCATCATCATCATCACCATTATCATCACCATCATCATCATTATCATCATTATCACCACCATCATCATTATCACCACCAGCAGGGCAGGTTCAACAGCAGTGGCTACTACATAGAGGGGGGAGCTGTCGTCAAAAATGAACTGGCATTAGCCCCACCACCACAGCTTCACGACTCAACAACAACATTAAAAACCACAATACCAACAACAACTACAACACCAACAACACTCACAACAACAACAACACTCACAACAACAACAGCAACAGCTTTAACAACTACAACAACAACAACTACACAAGGCGTGGTTCCTCTTTCTAGAATCAAGGTTGACTTATGTTCCCGACTGATCAACACAGAGGAGTGCAATCACCTTAAGAACAACAACAACAACAAAAACAACAACAATACTACTATCAGCAACGACTACACTCCAGATAATACTATTACCACCACCAACACACCCAACAACATCAACAACAACAACATCAACAACAACATCAACAACAACATCAACAACAACATCAACAACAACATCAACAACAACATCAACAACAACATCAACAACAACATCAACAACAACATCAACAACAACAACATCAACAACAACATCAACAACAACATCAACAACAACATCAACAACAACATCAACAACAACATCAACATCAAAAGCAGCACGAGGAGATTGCTAGAGTGCATATGTGGTGTGGAGGAGGAGGATGAAGATGACCAAGAAGGTGAATGCATTGATGATGATGAGGATGATGATGAAGATGATGATGACGATGATGATGATTATGATGATGGTGATGATGACGATGAAGAGGATGATGATGGTGATGATGATGATGATGAAGATGATGATGATGAAGATGATTATGATGAAGATGATGATGATGATGACGATGATGATGATGATAATGACCTTGATAAAAATGATGACCCTGGCAGAAGGTAGGGTGTTGCGTTGTGTGAAGTGCGCCTCGCGACAGCATGCCTCCTGCGTGAACTTTGACCTTGCCAATGAGGATGCCTGCAACCTTGACCTCTATCTCTGTCCCCATTGCCACGTCACTGAGGTTGTCTTAGTGGTGGGGATGGGGAGGATGAGGAAGAGGGAGGGGGGTTGTCGTTTGTTTGGTTTTTGACGCATGTTTGAACCATATTCATCTTTCATATCTCCATCATCCACACTACTACCTCAACGAAAACCGGCCGAACCCAACCACATCCAGCCACAACCAACCACACCAATAACCACATCCAACCACAACCAGCAACCAATCACTACCACACCACAACCACATCCAACCACATCACAACCACATCCAACCACACCACAACCACGACCACACCACGACCACAACACAACCACACCACGACCACACCACAACCACACCACAACCACACCACGACCACACCACAACCACACCACAACCACACCACAACTACACTACGACCACACCACAACCACACCACACCACGACCACACCACAACCACACCACGACCACACCACAACCAACGACCCCACCACAACCACACCACAACCACACCACGACCACACCACAACCACACCACAACCACAACCAACCACACCACAACTACACTACGACCACACCACAACCACACCACGACCACACCACAACCACACCACGACCACACCACAACCAACAACCACACCACAACCACACCACAACCACACCACGACCACACCACAACCACACCACAACCACACCACAACCACAACCAACAAACACACCACAACCACACCACACCACAACCACACTACGACAACACCACAAACACACCACAACCACACCACAACCAACCACAACCACAACCAACGACCACACCACAACCACACCACAACCACACCACAACCACGACCACACCACAACCACAACCAACGGCAGCTTCCTCGCAGCAGCGGCAGCACCCTCATCATTTCTCCCTCTTCCATCCTGCCTCAGTGGATCGATGAGGTGCTAAGGCATGTCTCCGACCAAGCCATCAAACTCTTTGTGCGTTGGTGGTTGTTGGGTGGTGGGTGAGTGATGGGGGAGGGGAGATTTTACGTGGGTAAGGGGGTGGGTGGGGTGTTGGTGGATAGGTAGATAGGGGGTGGTAGAAGGATAGATGGACGGTGAATGAAATGAATTGGAGTAGTGGTGATTGACACAAACACACACACACACACACACACACACACACACACACACACACACACACACACACACACACACACACACACACACACACACACACACACACACACACACACACACACACACACACACACACACACACACACACACACACACACACACACACACACACACACACATACACACACACACACACACACACACATACACACACACACACACACACACACACACACACACACACACACACACACACACACACAGGTGTACAACGGCGTGCACAGTCAGGGATACATACAACCGAGCAGACTGGCACAACAGGACATTGTGTTCACATCGTACGAAACTCTACGCAAGGAACTTCACTACGTCGATCTGCCTCATCTCAACTGTACGTATGTTTGGGGAGCGGGGATGGCTTACATGGTAGACGTCGGACTTGCAACTCAAAGGTCGCCAGTTCGAATCCCTGACAAGCAACCGTGAACTATCATTTACCTAGTGTATATGATGCGGTGTTTGCGACGTATGCATTGAGAGATGTGTACGTCGTGTGGAGTGGCGTCTCTGGTGCATAAGAACCATGGTTCTCAGAACCATTGTAACATGGCCTGCGTCTGTCAGGCTGTGAATAATACAGACCATAAAAAAATAATTTTGTTTTTTTATGTGTATGTATGTGGGTGTGTGTATATGTGTGTATGTGTGTTTATGAATGTGTGTGTGTTAGTGTGTTTGATTGTGTGTGTGGATTTTGTTGCCCTTCATCCCTAGTGGACGGCAGATTCAGACGGGCCAAGAAGTACAACACTGTGCCCTCTCCCATCGTCGCTGTCGAGTGGTGGAGGGTAGGTGACCTCATTCATCCATTTGTTCATTAATTCATCCATTTGTCCATTAATGGACAACACCAACACTCATTCATGCATTCCTTCATCTCTTCAACCTCATCTTCAAGCCTTAATTAATTAATTAATTCAATCATTCATTCATCCATCATTCATTTATTTATTTTTGGTTCACCCATTATTTCATCCATCCATTATTTCACATGCAAACACCACCTGCAAGATATGCCTGGATGAAGCTCAAATGGTCGAAAGCACCACCACCAAGGTACAACTCACAGTCGCAACGACCATAAATAATATGAGTATTAAAAGTAAATGCTAATAATATAATTAATAATAACAACACTAAGGAATACTAATGAATACTAATGAATACTAATGAATACTAATGAATACTAGTGAATACTAATGAATACTAATGAATACTAGTTAATACTAATGAATACTAATGAATACTAATGAATACTAGCGAATAATAATAATAATAATTGCCATTTTTGTATAGCGCCCGGGCACGCAACTGAAGCGCTTTCACTGCGTCGTAATGCAATAAAGAAATAAAAATAATTATAATAGTAATGTTATGAAAAGGAGAGTAAAGAGTAGCATGGAGTAATTATTAAGAATGATAAGCTAAGTTAAAGTAATGAGTTTTCAGTTTGGCTTTGAAAGTCGAAAATTGGTTGATGCTTCGAAGTGCAGGTGGAAGGGCATTCCAAGTTGTTGGAGCTGCGTGACGGAAAGCTCTTTTTGAGATGTTGTTTGTAGTGGATTCTTGGTTGAGGAGAAGAGATGAAGATGAACGCAGTTGTTTGTTTGATGTTTTTTTAGTTATGAGTTTGCTGAGATATGACGGTATTGAGGTTTGAAGAATTTTGAATGTGGTGATGGCTATTTTAAAGGATATTCGAAAGTCTATAGGAAGACAGTGGAGTTTTATAAGATTTTCCTTTGATGATTGAACAAGGTGATGGCCTGGGTAATCACAGTTGAGTGTGATTCTAGCCGCCTTGTTTAAAACTGATTGTAGACGATTTCTTTCTTGATTGGTGATATTACAGTAGTCAAGTCTGCTTAGTATTAGACATCGGGAAAGTGAGGCGGAGAGGTCAGTAGTAATGAATGGGCGTATGTGTTTGATTGCTTTGGAATGATAGTGTGATGATTGGATGATAGATGTGATGTGGTTTTTGAAAGTTAGTTTGCTATCAAGGGTGACTCCGAGTATTTTGAGAGTGTTATTGATGGGGATTTTATCTGAGTTGATGTTGACAGATGATATTGTGTTTAAACTATTTAATTGATAAGGGGTGCCTAGTTTTATTATTTCTGATTTAGTGGTGTTAAACTGGAGATAGTTATTGAGAAACCAAGTTTCCATGGTTTGTATGCAAGATGTGAGGTTACTAGTAGCTTGGTTGGATGGATTAGGTGTGATGAATTGAAGAAGTTGTATATCATCAGCATATTTATGGTAGGTTATGTTGAATTGGTTGACTATATTTGAGATAGGTGAGATGTATGTGGTGAAAAGAAGCGGTCCAAGAACAGAGCCTTGAGGAACGCCGTGTTGTATATTGGTTGGTGATGAGATGTGTGTACCTAATTTAACTTGATAATGTCTATTTTCTAAATAAGATGACAGCCAGTTTAAAGCTGTTCCATCAACTCCAAATTCTTTATGAAGTCTGTCGATGAGGATGGAATGGCTGATGGTGTCGAAGGCTGCTGATAGGTCGAGTGATGCGAGGAGGGTGGTATTTTTTGAGTCGCATCCGTTGAAAATGTGGTCAGTTAGATGGAGTAGGGCTGTTTCTGTAGAGTGGTAAGGTCTATAGGCTGATTGGTGACTGGGATAGTTTGGATTGGAGGTGATGTGAGGTTGTAGTTGTTTTAATACGGCCCTTTCCATAATTTTTGATATGGTGGACAGGTTGGAAATAGGTCGATAATTTGCTGGATTGGTTGTGTCGAGGTTGGCTTTCTTTAATATTGGTGTAATTTGGGCTGCTTTGAAAGTAGATGGAAAACATCCTTCTTGGAAAGATAAGTTGACGAGCTGTGAGATGGCTTTTGACAATATTGAGCTACATTGTCTTATAACTTGGTGAGGAAAAGGATCAATGGGCGATGTCTTCGTGCATGTAGCATGAATGATTTGTAATATATCTTCAGATGTTGTTGGTTTAAAGTTAGATATGGGGTCAATGATGTTTTTTCTATGAGTGTGTATGAACTGTTCGTTTTGAGGTTGTGATAGGAGATTATCAATATTCTTATGAATATTTTCAATTTTGCTGCTGAAAAAGTTGTTGAATACTAATGAATACTAATGAATACTAGTGAATACTAATGAATACTAATGAATACTATTGAATAATGATACTTATGATTCTAATACTAATAATACTGATGCAAATAGATAATACCAATATATAATAATAAAAGTTATATTAATTATAAAAATATTAATAACGAATGAATAATGCAAATGAAAAAGACTATTAATAATCGCAGTCGGCAGAGATGGTGTCCCGCTTGAGCGCAGTCAACCGTTGGTGCGTCACTGGCACCCCCATCCAGAGGAGCCTTGACGGTATCATTATTATGATGATGATGATGATGATGATGATGATGATAATGATGGAGATTATTATTATTCATTGTTACCACCATGCATAAATTCATATTATTTCGCCAGGGGGACTTTAAAGTTCATGGTATTACCTAGCCATCGTCACTCCCATCATCATCATCATCGTCATCATCATCATCACCACCACCGCCACAGACGTATTCGGCCTAATATCGTTTCTGCGCCTAGAGCCCTTCAACGCGAAGCTGCTATGGACGCGGTATCTGATGCAAGGTCACGTGATGCAGAAGGGAGAGAGGGAGGAGGAGGAGGAGGAGGAGGGAGAGGAGGAGGGGGGGAGGGGAAGAGGGAGAGAGAGTGGTCTAGTGAGGGTGTTGGCCGGAGTGTTGTGGAGGAGTTGCAAGAAGGATGTGCTAGACCAGGTGCGTGCGTGCTTGCTTGTTTGATGGCGTGCGTTTTGTTGCTATAATCATCGTCATCACCACCATCATTACCACTATCACCTACACCACTCTCCTCCGCAAGACAACTCCTTCCACCACAACCAACCAACCACAGATCTGCCTACCCCCGCAATCGAACGAACTGCACCTGCTCGCCTTCACCCCGTTCGAGGAGCACTTCTACCGCAGGGTCTATCAGGAGAGCTGCCACGAAGCCACCACCAGTCTCTCGAAGCTGCTGGTGGCTGGAGACCTCGACGTCCGGTTGAGCAGTCTCGACAAGAAAACCATCCACCAGGTCTGTGGCGTCGAGATTCATCATGCAGTTCGTTTGTCGATTTGTCTATCATCAACGTTTTCGTCGTCGCTGTCATCTTCGTCATCATCATCATCGTCATGATAGTCATCATCCTCATCCTCATGGTGAACGGGTAGCCGAGTCGGTAACGATTCTCGGCTTGACTAACAATGGAAGGTCTTAGGTTCAAGTGCAACCAATGCCCTAGTAACCCAAAGGCGCAAATGAAAATATGCAGCCTAAGTGGCCTGGAAGCCCGCTCGGGTTATACGCCACTATAATAATAATAATAATTATTATTATCCTCATCATCATAATCATCATCATCATCGCCATCATCATCGTCATCATCACCACCACGCCAGTTGATGTTTCCTCTATTGAAAGTGAGGCAGGCTTGTTGTCATCCTCAAGCGGTGAGGACTGGCTTCATCAGCGTCAGTAAGAGGTTCGTTAGTGGTGTGGTTACGTGTGGTTGAGTGTGGTTGAGTGTGGTTGAGTCTGGTTCTGTGTGGTTACGTGTGGTTGAGTGTGGTTGAGTGTGGTTGAGTGTGGTTGAGTGTGGTTGAGTGTGGTTGAGTGTGGTTACGTGTGGTTGAGTGTGGTTGAGTGTGGTTGAGTGTGGTTCTGTGTGGTTACGTGTGGTTGAGTGTGGTTGAGTGTGGTTGAGCGTGGTTGAATGTGGATGAGTGTGGTTGAGTGTGGTTGAGTGTGGTTGAATGTGGTTGAGTGTGGTTCAGTGTGGTTCAGTGTGGTTCAGTGTGGTTCAGTGTGTTTGAGTGTAGTTGAGTGTGGTTGAGTGTGGTTGAGTGTGGTAGGGTGTGGTTTGAATGTTTTGGTTTGGTTGGGTGGAGTATCTGAAGTGTTATCATCCTCACCTACTCTCACTACATCCCAAAATTCACCAACCCATCCCCCATCCCAACACTTAGCCACCAACCTAATCCGTTTCACCACCAACAACCCATCACCAACCTATCTCACCAACAACCACCAAACAACCCCAAAACCCCCCACCAGCCCATCCAACCCACCAGCCCATCCCATCCCACCTCTCCAACCCATCCCAACCCACCAAACCCCAACCTCCCCAAGACCCATCCCATCCCATCCCACCACAGCGCCTTAACGATGTCCGAGATTCTGTTGCAGATGATCAGAAAGGTGAGACTGGAGTGTGAGGAGGCTCAAAGGCAAATCGTTGCAGCCGCTAATGGCATGGCTGGCTGGATGATACTAAATGGCGATGTGCGTTTGGGGGGGGGGGAATGGGATGGGGGTTGGGAGGGGAATTGCGATGTGGGTTTGGGGGGGAATGGGATGGGGGCTTGGGAGGGGGAGAGGGTTCGGAATAAGAGGTTGGAGATAAGAGTGGATCAAGTTTTTTTAATATATTTTCTTTTTTAAGTTTCTTTTCGTGATTTTTATTTTTGTTTTGCAGTTGGCAGGGGCAGTGCAGGAGTACCGATCGGTGATTTCCTTGCATATCAGAAGCCAAAGCAACAAAAACAACAATCAATTAGCTCCTGATGCCACCACCAAAACCACTTCTACTACAACCAACTACACTACAACTACAAACATCACAATCACACCTACTACAACTTCCACAACTACCTCTACTATAACCACTTTAAGCACCACTGCCACATCTACCACAACTACTTCCACAAGCAATCTCATCACCACTACAGCCATGGCCACCCATTCCACCTCCACCACCACTCCAACCACCTCCATCACCACTCCAACAACCTCCACCACCACTCCAACCACCTCCAACACCATTCCAACCAGAACCTTCTTTACAACCACACCTACAACCACCTCCACACCCTCCACCACAACCACTTCAACCACAACTCCAACCACAACCACAACTCCTACCACAACCAATACTCCAACCACAACCACAACTCCAACCACAACCACCACTCCAACCACAACCACCAAGCCACACAACATTCGTGTAGACAGTCTGCAAG